>JAUCBJ010004764.1:0-44752 GCA_032718475.1 Nemertoderma westbladi
TTACCGGGTTACAAGAGTACTGGCCTATACCCCACTTAAAACTCATGTACGGGCAGACACGGTGGCTTACTTCGGCCACAATTTATAAATTTTGTTGTAGTAGATAAGAAACTAAATTAGGTTGTTTGTAAATAATAAAATAAACTAAATTAAGTAATAATTCGGATTGGTTGGAAAAAAAAAATAAATTTCAATAATATTTGATTGATTGATATAATTAATCGAACTATATTTAGATTTTATATGTGTTTAACTTCCATAGATTGTATAAATTAATATAGTAATTAAACAGGACTTTGCCTCCGTGGTGTAGTGGTTAGCATACCTGAACGTTTATCTGGAGACGCGGGTTCAATCCCCGCTGGTGGCGAATTCATTTTTTCCGCTCCATTTGCTATAGAGTTGGATCATCCTTAGTCCTGTTTAATTACTTATTAATTTATATTTAGATTTAATCTAAATTTTAATTTATTTAAGTATTATTTAATTATTAGATTATAATTTGACTATTTAATTTTAATGATCTAATAAGACTAATTTTGATTGGTTGAAAAAAATATATGAACTAAATTACCTGGATTTCTGATTGGTTGTACAGTTACTACTGTAGGTTACTACTTTTAAAATTAGGTTCATTTACGGTTGTTGTTATCACAAATAGGCAGTTATTAATTCTCGGAGATGAAATAATGATATATTTATTTAAATCCTATACATGTATATTGAATGGGACAATCTTTTAGGTTCGTTAAGCCAAGGAATGCCTCTGTTCACCACCATGGACGATCTTCCACAGTAAACCCTTCCACTCTATTTCCCAAGTTGCTTTGGTTCCCATTTACGGATCAAAGGATGAAAGCCGGGGTTGGGCTAGGCTGTAGCGGTACGCAGCAAACTTCGCCCACGAGAAAGCATCGCCCGCGTCCAATCTTTGCCCGGAGCAATCTTCGCCCTCAATATGAGCAACTATCGCCCGGCGGAAACCTTCGCCCGGGCAATCTTCGCCTGCAGGCATTCTTCGCCCGCGAGTTACCTTCGCCCCATAAACAATCGTTGTTTTGGTTAGAAAAAGCCGTCTCTGTAACCTGCTCCTTTCCCTCAATTAGTAACACTATCGTTTATTGTTTTGGTTAGAAAAAGCCGTCTCTGTAACCTGCTCCTTTCCCTCAATTTGTTACTAAAATGGTTACTAACACAAATCTTATTTTTGGCGAAGGTTGCTCGCGGGCGAAGATTGCCTTGCGGGCGAAGGTTTCCCCCGACGCGGGCGAAGGTTGTAGGCCTACGCGGGCGAAGATTGCCTTGCGGGCGAAGGTTTCCCCCGACGCGGGCGAAGGTTGTAGGCCTACGCGGGCGAAGATTGCACCCTACCGCTGTAGCATTTAGATCATCGTGCCCATATAGTGTTGCCACATCTAGGGATCGAACCAGGGCTTACTGAATCGCTGCCCAGGAATGTCATCACCAGAAGACCAAGATGCTTATTAGTTATAGTAATCAGATACGAATTACTACATTAGTCAATATATAGCCCTATCATATTAAAAATGACAAATCTCATATCCTAGAATTAAAATCTGCCAAACATTAAACCCTATTTTGGCCTGGGCGGATTATTTTAGAAATTTCTGATATCATTGAGTCAGGTTTGTTGGAAAACCTGAGATTTCGTATCTTTTTTCCTAAAATTTAATGGACTATGCAACAGAGCAAATGCCATTTATATGGATAATGTGATAGTTTTTGTGCGGTGGTCCCTTTCTGGCACCAATAATCTCCAGTATTTTTCTTGGTAAAATTTTCATAAGTTATTATGGCTCACTGAAATTGATTTATATGCGGTATATAGCGATGTTTTTGGGCACTGATCACGAATATTGAACTCAAGTATAATAACATTTAGGAAATTGTTGGTAATTGTGAATGTGCTTCCTGGGGCACGAAAAAATCTAGTAGTGCAAATGTGTAAATGAAAAATCACCACAAAATCAAATTAATTTGGGATGCTGATCACGAATATGACACTGAAATATATCGTACATTGTTGATTAGGGCATTTTGGAATATGTGTCAATTGCGCGGCACGAAAAATACAAGTTAGAGCACAAATTTCATAATCACAAATCATTACCAAATCAACCTGATTTTAAGACATTATGGGTTTTCTGGAACGCTGGTCACGAATATGACACTCAAAAATATCGTAATATCCAACCAAATTGGATTTTTGCCTTTTGAAATTTTATGCTACTTGTATTTTTCGTCATACAAGACAAACACCAAAAACTATAGTTGCGTTACCACGAATGATTTTTAACGAGTTTGTATTGTGATCAGCGTCCTTGAAATCCAGTAGGCCTATACTGTCAGTTTCAGAATTACCAAATCAAATGCAAAAATAACAGTTTGTAAATTTTTGCTACTTGTACTTTTCGTTCTGTGGCACCAAAATTGGGTTTCCATTTCCAGAAATATTTATAACTACAGTAGTTTCATCGCGATCAGCGACCTCGATAACTCGTTAAGCCGTATACCTCCAGAATTATCAACCCAAGCACAAATTCTTTTAGTTTGACATCTATTTACTTAATTAAATAAAAATCCGGTGTTGGAGTCCGTCCCCTTACCCCTAACAGGGGCTCTGCCCCCCAGAAACCGCTGGGGCGGCGCCCTCAGACCAAGTAATAAACTTTACAATTTGCACGCACCATAGAAATTAAATTCCTGGATCCGCCTCTGACTCCATGTTAAATAAATAGATGTTCTGGAATGAATATTTACAACATGGGCTAAAAGGCAGGTTTACACATGGCAACATTTTTGAGCATCTTTACCAGTAACTTGTAGATCAACTCAGTTTGCCGATCTGTAAATAAAGTTGCAGTTTTACGGCAACGTAAGGAGTTTGCGAGGGTGAATTAAAGCAGGATAGTCAAATTTTCAAGATTTTTTTTTTATTTTCAGGAAATTGTCAAGTTTTTTTGTAAATAATTTCATGGTTGTTTATTCTTTACTACCCTTACCATTTGAATTTTATGAATTGTATGTGCTCTATATGCATTTTATGAACTGTGAATTTTATGAATTTTTTTAGACCATGCCTGGATCCCAAGGGGGGGGGGGGGGGGGGGTGGGGGGGGGGCTCAAGCCCCCCTACCCCCCCCCCCCCCCCTTGCCTGCGCCACTGGCATATGTAGACACCATAAAATGTAAGTAGTTTTCAATATATTGCATCCAATAACCATATTGGTTATTGGATAAAAAACATAACAAATTGCACAAAATTCAATATTATGGTTCTGCACCATAATATGGTGCATAAAACAGTGCCGGTGGATCCAGCAGCAACATAACTCTTCAATATCGCACGGTGAGCCTTACACAGTGCCGGCTGAGTTATGGGAATTCGAAGTTGAAATGTATTTGCTTCAGCTGCAGGCCATTTATTCTATTTAATAAATACACAATATTCTGGAACATGATGTTTATCTCATAAGAAGCTAGCAACAATGCTGAGTATTATAAGTATTTTGCAAGTATTAGCTTTTATTCTATTAAATATACACCCCATGTTCTAGAAGATTTTGTTTATGTATGAATATCCACGTACTAGTATCATTATATATAATATATTCTATATAATGATACTAGTACGTGGATATTCATACATAAACAAAATGTTCTAGAACATGGGGTGTATATTTAATAGAATAAAAGCTAATACTTGCAAAATTCGAATACTCAGTACTCGGCTATTTCCAAACCAAATTCAGATATCTTTACATATTTGGAATCCTTGCACGGCCATCTTTCCATTCCTACCAATAAATTACTATAAGGTTGAAGAATAACTGCAGTACGATACGATTGGTGTAATATCGCCGGAGAACTGAATTACAACATAGGCACCACTGCATTATAACGACACCCCCAGCACTGCATTTTACATTATAATTTGATAATATACATCTGGCTGTAGGCAGTTTGATAATAGACATATTTCATCATGTGGCTGTAGGCAGGTTAGTAAAGGTGCAGCTTACAGAGGCAAGAGAGGCGAGTCAGGGGAACAGGTTGGAATTTATGTAGAGTTTGCTCAATACAGTATGTGTGGCGAGCATTAATGATCCTGGCGCGGATCAACAGGGTCGTGTGCGTGTGGCGCGCATTGAGGATCCTGGCGCGCATATGGACAGATGGATGTCATGTAACAGTTCAGTAGCAATGCACTGGCAACATACGACATATCCACTGTCACTCTACTTGAAATTATATCAGTATGTTTAAAAAGAGTTAAAAATTTTCGCTCGCTTCGCTCGCGTTTATAATTATTTATATCCTGCTCATATCCATTATGCCATTATTTTAATATCCCTGTTCGGATTAGGCTTCTGTATCTGTTTATTAACCTACATGAGTTGTTCCAATTGTTCAAACCAATATAAAACCACATTCTCATGCTTGCTACACTAAACTTTCTTAACTTAATCCATAATCACATTATATATTTAAAAACAGTTGGTAGGCCTACTATCAGACTATAAATGTTAAAATTTTCTTGCTTGCTACACTCGCAATTTAATCACATTCTGTATTTAAAAACATTCGGTTCACCTACTATCTGACTAATAAGTACAGAAGTAATACTGTATTAATCTTAATATTTCTGCAAAATTTCTTTGCTCGCTACGCTCGCCTTTTAATATTTTAATACCTGAATACTGTCGGTCACCTAGGTCTGCTGCAGTCCTGCAGTATGAACTGATAAATTAGTACCTACAATATATATAATACAGCTGTATAGTCAGACAATCAGACAGTAAACCTACCTAATAATTGCAAAATTTTTTGGTGAATGGTTGGCGCTCATTGAATGTCATGGCTGGCGCGCTTTTCGTTTTACCAGAACCCGTGTGGCGCGCTTTTTGTTTTTGTCAATATTCCATAGGCCTATAGGGCCGGAACCAAAACAATAAACGAAAGTTAACACGTAATACAAGATTATGTAGGCCTACCAGTATAGTATCTGTACCGGTATACTGGTATATAAGTGCTGGGGTGTCGTTATAAACTGATAAAGCAGTAAAGCAGTAGTGCCTACAACAAAATATATTCCAGGACGTGGTGTATCGTATCAACATCAATCAATACGTGTAAAATAGGCATACCGGTGTACCAATTTAATTCAATTCAATTATACTATACCGGTACCGTTACTCCGTTACCATGCACTGTCTGACTATCTGACTGTCCTCAGGTCCTCTAACTGTCTAAATGTCTAACTTAAAATTTGATAGTAGCCTACAATTCTACCAGTCCAGCAGTCTTGCAGTCTACAGGTCTACGCAGTTCAGTTCTATTCTCTCACGTCTGCACGTTCGTTCGGAGTCTTTAGGCATTAGGCCTGCCACTGCTACCAGCACCAGCCTACTGCGTTACTACAGTACTAGGAACTAGGGCCCACTGCTACTGGATTGCAATTACGGAATTACTGGATTAATTAATGCGTTCCTCAAGCCAGCAAGCTCTCACGCACAGGCTGACAGGTGCAATAAATAATGGCTGATGCAACCGCTCGTTCCCTTCAGTACGAGTACAAACAGAACTCGAATCTTGTCCTCCAAGTAGATCGATCACTCATCGACAATAAACGAACCAAAGATGAAGCGACGGGCTTCGTCGCCTCCCTTGTGGGGAAACTGGGGGGCTCCAAAATGGGCGATCGCGCCCTCAAGTCCCGACCTCCTCAGATGGACGAACGTCGCCAAAAACGGCAGAAACGAGACGACACAAAGACTTTAATCAGTAGTGGGAAACCCTCGACACTGTCACATAATATTGGCGACATTCACGGGATCTTCTATCGCCCAAAAACCCAAGAAACCCGACAGATTTACGATATTTTGTTGACATTCATCCAGGAGGGGCTTGGAGATCAACCCCGGGATATTCTGTGCGGAGCCGCTGATGAAGTCCTCGTGACTCTAAAGAACGAGAAACTTAAAGATAAAGAGAAAAGGAGGGAAGTTGAGAAACTAATTGGTGGATTGGCGGAGGAGCGATTCGCGTTGTTGGTGAATCTCGGGAGGAAGATCACAGACTGGGGAGGAGCTGGGGGAGGCGATAAGGAGGAGGAAGAAGACGGGATGGACGAGACCTACGGGGTTAATGTACAGTTTGAGGAAAGCGAAGAAGAAGAGGATGAAGATAAGTTCGGGGAAGTTCAAGAAAAACAGTCGGACTCTGAGTCGGAGGCAGACGACGGGGCACTGCGGACTCTTAGCGAGGGAGCTGGCGGGTTTCGTGCCGATAAACACCGCGGGTTGCAACCGGTCGACATCGACGCCCACTGGTTGCAACGACAACTCGGTCGTTTCTACGACGACGCCATCGTCTCCCAGAAGCTCTCCAAGGACGTCGTCGGGATACTCCGCTCGTCAGACGATGACCGCGAGATTGAGAACCAACTCGTTTTGCTTCTCGGGTTCGACCAGTTCGAGTTCATAAAGACTTTGCGAACCAACCGCGACATGGTGCTGTACTGCACTCTGTTGGCCCAGGCCCAGTCCGACTCAGAGCGGAAACGCCTCCGCTCCGAGATGGCGGAAGAGCCGAGACTATCGGGGTTGCTAACGGAGTTAGCCGGAGGAGTTAGCGACTCCTCCGCGCAGAGCTCCTCCCGGAAGGTGAAACCGATCGACGACGTCCTCATGGAGATCTCCACGGACTACTCGAACCGTAGTAAACACCTCGTAGAGATGGAGGACCTCGTCTTCCCACAGGGGAGTCATCTAATGGCGAACAAACGGTGTCAACTACCCGACGGCTCCTACCGGAAGCAGCACAAGGGCTACGAGGAGGTCCACGTCCCCGCGCTCAAACCGAAACCATTCGGATCCGCGGAGTCCCTCGTCCCGATTTCCGATCTCCCTCGCTACGCTCAGCCCGCGTTCGAAGGATTCACCTCATTGAACCGCGTTCAGTCCCGTCTCTACCGCGCCGCTATGGATACCGACGAGAATCTGCTGCTCTGCGCGCCGACTGGCGCCGGTAAGACCAACGTCGCGCTCCTCGCTATGCTCCGGGAGATCGGGAAACACGTGAACCCAGACGGGACTATCGACATCCACTCCTTTAAGATCATCTACGTGGCCCCGATGCGCTCTCTCGTGGCCGAGATGTGCGGCAGTTTCGGGAAGCGACTCGGACCCTACGGGATTGTTGTTAACGAACTAACTGGGGACCATCAACTCAACCGCGAGCAGATAACCGCCACACAGGTAAGGAACTCATTGGGAACCATCAACTGAACCGCGAGCAGATAACCGCCACACAGGTAAGGAACTCCTTGGGACCATCAACTGAACCGCGAGCAGATAACCGCCACACAGGTAAGGAACTCAATTGGGACCATCAACTGAACCGCGAGCAGATAACCGCCACACAGGTAAGGAACTCCTTGGGGACCATCAACTGAACCGCGAGCAGATAACCGCCACACAGGTAAGGAACTCCTTGGGACCATCAACTGAACCGCGAGCAGATAACCGCCACACAGGTAAGGAACTCCTTGGGACCATCAACTGAACCGCGAGCAGATAACCGCCACACAGGTAAGGAACTCATTGGGACCATCAACTGAACCGCGAGCAGATAACCGCCACACAGGTAAGGAACTCCTTGGACCATCAACTGAACCGCGAGCAGATAACCGCCACACAGGTAAGGAACTCCTTGGGGACCATCAACTGAACCGCGAGCAGATAACCGCCACACAGGTAAGGAACTCCTTGGGGACCATCAACTGAACCGCGAGCAGATAACCGCCACACAGGTAAGGAACTCAATTGGACCATCAACTGAACCGCGAGCAGATAACCGCCACACAGGTAAGGAACTCAATGGGACCATCAACTGAACCGCGAGCAGATAACCGCCACACAGGTAAGGAACTCCTTGGGACCATCAACTGAACCGCGAGCAGATAACCGCCACACAGGTAAGGAACTCCTTGGGACCATCAACTGAACCGCGAGCAGATAACCGCCACACAGGTAAGGAACTCCTTGGGACCATCAACTGAACCGCGAGCAGATAACCGCCACACAGGTAAGGAACTCATTGGGACCATCAACTGAACCGCGAGCAGATAACCGCCACACAGGTAAGGAACTCAATTGGGACCATCAACTGAACCGCGAGCAGATAACCGCCACACAGGTAAGGAACTCCTTGGGGACCATCAACTGAACCGCGAGCAGATAACCGCCACACAGGTAAGGAACTCCTTGGGACCATCAACTGAACCGCGAGCAGATAACCGCCACACAGGTAAGGAACTCCTTGGGACCATCAACTGAACCGCGAGCAGATAACCGCCACACAGGTAAGGAACTCATTGGGACCATCAACTGAACCGCGAGCAGATAACCGCCACACAGGTAAGGAACTCATTGGGACCATCAACTGAACCGCGAGCAGATAACCGCCACACAGGTAAGGAACTCCTTGGGACCATCAACTGAACCGCGAGCAGATAACCGCCACACAGGTAAGGAACTCATTGGGACCATCAACTGAACCGCGAGCAGATAACCGCCACACAGGTAAGGAACTCCTTGGGGACCATCAACTGAACCGCGAGCAGATAACCGCCACACAGGTAAGGAACTCCTTGGGGACCATCAACTGAACCGCGAGCAGATAACCGCCACACAGGTAAGGAACTCCTTGGGGACCATCAACTGAACCGCGAGCAGATAACCGCCACACAGGTAAGGAACTCCTTGGGGACCATCAACTGAACCGCGAGCAGATAACCGCCACACAGGTAAGGAACTCATTGGGACCATCAACTGAACCGCGAGCAGATAACCGCCACACAGGTAAGGAACTCCTTGGGGACCATCAACTGAACCGCGAGCAGATAACCGCCACACAGGTAAGGAACTCATTGGGGACCATCAACTGAACCGCGAGCAGATAACCGCCACACAGGTAAGGAACTCAATTGGGACCATCAACTGAACCGCGAGCAGATAACCGCCACACAGGTAAGGAACTCCTTGGGACCATCAACTGAACCGCGAGCAGATAACCGCCACACAGGTAAGGAACTCCTTGGGGACCATCAACTGAACCGCGAGCAGATAACCGCCACACAGGTAAGGAACTCCTTGGGACCATCAACTGAACCGCGAGCAGATAACCGCCACACAGGTAAGGAACTCCTTGGGGACCATCAACTGAACCGCGAGCAGATAACCGCCACACAGGTAAGGAACTCCATGGGGACCATCAACTGAACCGCGAGCAGATAACCGCCACACAGGTAAGGAACTCCTTGGGGACCATCAACTGAACCGCGAGCAGATAACCGCCACACAGGTAAGGAACTCCTTGGGGACCATCAACTGAACCGCGAGCAGATAACCGCCACACAGGTAAGGAACTCCTTGGGACCATCAACTGAACCGCGAGCAGATAACCGCCACACAGGTAAGGAACTCCTTGGGACCATCAACTGAACCGCGAGCAGATAACCGCCACACAGGTAAGGAACTCAATTGGGACCATCAACTGAACCGCGAGCAGATAACCGCCACACAGGTAAGGAACTCCTTGGGGACCATCAACTGAACCGCGAGCAGATAACCGCCACACAGGTAAGGAACTCCTTGGGGACCATCAACTGAACCGCGAGCAGATAACCGCCACACAGGTAAGGAACTCCTTGGGGACCATCAACTGAACCGCGAGCAGATAACCGCCACACAGGTAAGGAACTCCTTGGGGACCATCAACTGAACCGCGAGCAGATAACCGCCACACAGGTAAGGAACTCCTTGGGGACCATCAACTGAACCGCGAGCAGATAACCGCCACACAGGTAAGGAACTCCTTGGGGACCATCAACTGAACCGCGAGCAGATAACCGCCACACAGGTAAGGAACTCCTTGGGGACCATCAACTGAACCGCGAGCAGATAACCGCCACACAGGTAAGGAACTCCTTGGGGACCATCAACTGAACCGCGAGCAGATAACCGCCACACAGGTAAGGAACTCCTTGGGGACCATCAACTGAACCGCGAGCAGATAACCGCCACACAGGTAAGGAACTCCTTGGGGACCATCAACTGAACCGCGAGCAGATAACCGCCACACAGGTAAGGAACTCAATTGGACCATCAACTGAACCGCGAGCAGATAACCGCCACACAGGTAAGGAACTCCTTGGGGACCATCAACTGTACCGCGAGCAGATAACCGCCACACAGGTAAGGAACTCCTTGGGGACCATCAACTGAACCGCGAGCAGATAACCGCCACACAGGTAAGGAACTCCTTGGGGACCATCAACTGAATCGCGAGCAGATAACCGCCACACAGGTAAGGAACTCCTTGGGGACCATCAACTGAACCGCGAGCAGATAACCGCCACACAGGTAAGGAACTCAATGGGACCATCAACTGAACCGCGAGCAGATAACCGCCACACAGGTAAGGAACTCCTTGGGACCATCAACTGAACCGCGAGCAGATAACCGCCACACAGGTAAGGAATTTCTTGGGACCATCAACTGAACCGCGAGCAGATAACCGCCACACAGGTAAGGAATTTCTTGGGACCATCAACTGAACCGCGAGCAGATAACCGCCACACAGGTAAGGAATTTCTTGGGACCATCAACTGAATCGCGAGCAGATAACCGCCACACAGGTAAGGAATTTCTTGGGACCATCAACTGAACCGCGAGCAGATAACCGCCACACAGGTAAGGAATTTCTTGGGACCATCAACTGAACCGCGAGCAGATAACCGCCACACAGGTAAGGAATTTCTTGGGACCATCAACTGAATCGCGAGCAGATAACCGCCACACAGGTAAGGAATTTCTTGGGACCATCAACTGAATCGCGAGCAGATAACCGCCACACAGGTAAGGAACTCCTTGGGGACCATCAACTGAACCGCGAGCAGATAACCGCCACACAGGTAAGGAATTTCTTGGGACCATCAACTGAACCGCGAGCAGATAACCGCCACACAGGTAAGGAATTTCTTGGGACCATCAACTGAATCGCGAGCAGATAACCGCCACACAGGTAAGGAACTCCTTGGGACCATCAACTGAACCGCGAGCAGATAACCGCCACACAGGTAAGGAATTTCTTGGGACCATCAACTGAACCGCGAGCAGATAACCGCCACACAGGTGAGGAACTCCTTGGGACCATCAACTGAACCGCGAGCAGATAACCGCCACACAGGTAAGGAACTCCTTGGGGACCATCAACTGAACCGCGAGCAGATAACCGCCACACAGGTAAGGAATTTCTTGGGACCATCAACTGAACCGCGAGCAGATAACCGCCACACAGGTAAGGAATTTCTTGGGACCATCAACTGAATCGCGAGCAGATAACCGCCACACAGGTAAGGAACTCAATGGGACCATCAACTGAACTGCGAGCAGATAACCGCCACACAGGTAAGGAACTCCTTGGGGACCATCAACTGAACCGCGAGCAGATAACCGCCACACAGGTAAGGAATTTCTTGGGACCATCAACTGAATCGCGAGCAGATAACCGCCACACAGGTAAGGAACTCCTTGGGGACCATCAACTGAACCGCGAGCAGATAACCGCCACACAGGTAAGGAACTCCTTGGGGACCATCAACTGAACCGCGAGCAGATAACCGCCACACAGGTAAGGAACTCAATGGGACCATCAACTAAACCGCAAGCAGATAACCGCCACACAGGTAAGGAACTCAATTGGACCATCAACTGAACCGCGAGCAGATAACCGCCACACAGGTAAGGAACTCCTTGGGGACCATCAACTGAACCGCGAGCAGATAACCGCCACACAGGTAAGGAACTCCTTGGGGACCATCAACTGAACCGCGAGCAGATAACCGCCACACAGGTAAGGAACTCATTGGGACCATCAACTGAACCGTGAGCAGATAACCGCCACACAGGTAAGGAACTCCTTGGGGACCATCAACTGAACCGCGAGCAGATAACCGCCACACAGGTAAGGAACTCCTTGGGGACCATCAACTGAACCGCGAGCAGATAACCGCCACACAGGTAAGGAACTCATTGGGACCATCAACTGAACCGTGAGCAGATAACCGCCACACAGGTAAGGAACTCCTTGGGGACCATCAACTGAACCGCGAGCAGATAACCGCCACACAGGTAAGGAACTCAATGGGACCATCAACTAAACCGCAAGCAGATAACCGCCACACAGGTAAGGAACTCAATTGGACCATCAACTGAACCGCGAGCAGATAACCGCCACACAGGTAAGGAACTCCTTGGGGACCATCAACTGAACCGCGAGCAGATAACCGCCACACAGGTAAGGAACTCAATGGGACCATCAACTAAACCGCAAGCAGATAACCGCCACACAGGTAAGGAACTCAATTGGACCATCAACTGAACCGCGAGCAGATAACCGCCACACAGGTAAGGAACTCCTTGGGGACCATCAACTGAACCGCGAGCAGATAACCGCCACACAGGTAAGGAATTTCTTGGGGACCATCAACTGAACTGCGAGCAGATAACCGCCACACAGGTAAGGAACTCCTTGGGGACCATCAACTGAACCGCGAGCAGATAACCGCCACACAGGTAAGGAACTCCTTGGGGACCATCAACTGAACCGCGAGCAGATAACCGCCACACAGGTAAGGAACTCCTTGGGACCATCAACTGAACCGCGAGCAGATAACCGCCACACAGGTAAGGAACTCCTTGGGGACCATCAACTGAACCGCGAGCAGATAACCGCCACACAGGTAAGGAACTCCTTGGGGACCATCAACTGAACCGCGAGCAGATAACCGCCACACAGGTAAGGAACTCCTTGGGGACCATCAACTGAACCGCGAGCAGATAACCGCCACACAGGTAAGGAACTCCTTGGGGACCATCAACTGAACCGCGAGCAGATAACCGCCACACAGGTAAGGAACTCCTTGGGGACCATCAACTGAACCGCGAGCAGATAACCGCCACACAGGTAAGGAACTCCTTGGGACCATCAACTGAACCGCGAGCAGATAACCGCCACACAGGTAAGGAACTCCTTGGGGACCATCAACTGAACCGCGAGCAGATAACCGCCACACAGGTAAGGAACTCCTTGGGGACCATCAACTGAACCGCGAGCAGATAACCGCCACACAGGTAAGGAATTTCTTGGGACCATCAACTGAACCGCGAGCAGATAACCGCCACACAGGTAAGGAACTCCTTGGGGACCATCAACTGAACCGCGAGCAGATAACCGCCACACAGGTAAGGAATTTCTTGGGACCATCAACTGAACCGCGAGCAGATAACCGCCACACAGTTAAGGAACTCAATGGGACCATCAACTGAATCGCGAGCAGATAACCGCCACACAGGTAAGGAACTCCTTGGGGACCATCAACTGAACCGCGAGCAGATAACCGCCACACAGGTAAGGAACTCAATTGGACCATCAACTGAACCGCGAGCAGATAACCGCCACACAGTTAAGGAACTCAATGGGACCATCAACTGAATCGCGAGCAGATAACCGCCACACAGGTAAGGAATTTCTTGGGACCATCAACTGAACCGCGAGCAGATAACCGCCACACAGGTAAGGAATTTCTTGGGACCATCAACTGAACCGCGAGCAGATAACCGCCACACAGGTAAGGAACTCAATGGGACCATCACCTGAATCGCGAGCAGATAACCGCCACACAGGTAAGGAATTTCTTGGGACCATCAACTGAACCGCGAGCAGATAACCGCCACACAGGTGAGGAACTCCTTGGGGACCATCAACTGAATCGCGAGCAGATAACCGCCACACAGGTAAGGAACTCAATTGGACCATCAACTGAATCGCGAGCAGATAACCGCCACACAGGTAAGGAACTCATTGGGACCATCAACTGAACCGCGAGCAGTTAACCGCCACACAGGTAAGGAACTCCTTGGGGACCATCAACTGTACCGCGAGCAGATAACCGCCACACAGGTAAGGAACTCCTTGGGACCATCAACTGAACCGCGAGCAGATAACCGCCACACAGGTGAGGAACTCCTTGGGACCATCAACTGAACCGCGAGCCGATAACCGCCACACAGGCAAGGAACTCCTTGGGGACCATCAACTGAACTGCGAGCAGATAACCGCCACACAGGTAAGGAACTCAATTGGACCATCAACTGAACCGCGAGCAGATAACCGCCACACAGGTAAGGAACTCCTTGGGGACCATCAACTGAACTGCGAGCAGATAACCGCCACACAGGTAAGGAACTCAATTGGACCATCAACTGAACCGCGAGCAGATAACCGCCACACAGGTAAGGGACTCCTTGGGGACCATCAACTGAACTGCGAGCAGATAACCGCCACACAGGTAAGGAACTCAATTGGACCATCAACTGAACCGCCAGCAGATAACCGCCACACAGGTAAGGAACTCCTTGGGGACCATCAACTGAACCGCGAGCAGATAACCGCCACACAGGTAAGGAACTCAATGGGACCATCACCTGAATCGCGAGCAGATAACCGCCACACAGGTAAGGAACTCAATGGGACCATCACCTGAATCGCGAGCAGATAACCGCCACACAGGTAAGGAACTCCTTGGGACCATCAACTGAACCGCGAGCAGATAACCGCCACACAGGTAAGGAACTCCTTGGGGACCATCAACTGAACCGCGAGCAGATAACCGCCACACAGGTAAGGAACTCCTTGGGGACCATCAACTGAACCGCGAGCAGATAACCGCCACACAGGTAAGGAACTCAATTGGACCATCAACTGAACCGCAAGCAGATAACCGCCACACAGGTAAGGAACTCAATTGGACCATCAACTGAACCGCGAGCAGATAACCGCCACACAGGTAAGGAACTCCTTGGGGACCATCAACTGAACCGCGAGCAGATAACCGCCACACAGGTAAGGAACTCCTTGGGAACCATAAACTGAACCGCGAGCAGATAACCGCCACACAGGTAAGGAACTCCTTGGGGACCATCAACTGAACCGCGAGCAGATAACCGCCACACAGGTAAGGAACTCAATTGGACCATCAACTGAACCGCGAGCAGATAACCGCCACACAGGTAAGGAACTCCTTGGGGACCATCAACTGAACCGCGAGCAGATAACCGCCACACAGGTAAGGAACTCCCTGGGGACCATCAACTGAACTGCGAGCAGATAACCGCCACACAGGTAAGGAACTCCTTGGGGACCATCAACTGAACCGCGAGCAGATAACCGCCACACAGGTAAGGAACTCCCTGGGGACCATCAACTGAACTGCGAGCAGATAACCGCCACACAGGTAAGGAACTCAATTGGACCATCAACTGAACCGCGAGCAGATAACCGCCACACAGGTAAGGAACTCCTTGGGGACCATCAACTGAACCGCGAGCAGATAACCGCCACACAGGTAAGGAACTCCTTGGGGACCATCAACTGAACTGCGAGCAGATAACCGCCACACAGGTAAGGAACTCAATTGGACCATCAACTGAACCGCGAGCAGATAACCGCCACACTGGTAAGGAACTCCTTGGGACCATCAACTGAACCGCGAGCAGATAACCGCCACACAGGTAAGGAACTCCTTGGGGACCATCAACTGTACCGCGAGCAGATAACCGCCACACAGGTAAGGAACTCCTTGGGGACCATCAACTGAACTGCGAGCAGATAACCGCCACACAGGTAAGGAACTCCTTGGGGACCATCAACTGAATCGCGAGCAGATAACCGCCACACAGGTAAGGAACTCCTTGGGACCATCAACTGAACCGCGAGCAGATAACCGCCACACAGGTAAGGAATTTCTTGGGACCATCAACTGAACCGCGAGCAGATAACCGCCACACAGGTAAGGAACTCAATGGGACCATCACCTGAACCGCGAGCAGATAACCGCCACACAGGTAAGGAACTCAATGGGACCATCACCTGAACCGCGAGCAGATAACCGCCACACAGGTAAGGAACTCAATTGGACCATCAACTGAACCGCGAGCAGATAACCGCCACACAGGTAAGGAACTCCTTGGGACCATCAACTGAACCGCGAGCAGATAACCGCCACACAGGTAAGGAACTCCTTGGGGACCATCAACTGTACCGCGAGCAGATAACCGCCACACAGGTAAGGAACTCCTTGGGACCATCAACTGAACCGCGAGCAGATAACCGCCACACAGGTAAGGAACTCCTTGGGGACCATCAACTGAACCGCGAGCAGATAACCGCCACACAGGTAAGGAACTCCTTGGGGACCATCAACTGAACCGCGAGCAGATAACCGCCACACGGGTAAGGAACTCATAGGGGACCATCAACTGAATCGCGAGCAGATAACCGCCACACAGGTAAGGAACTCAATTGGACCATCAACTGAACCGCGAGCAGATAACCGCCACACAGGTAAGGAACTCCTTGGGGACCATTAACTGAACCGCGAGCAGATAACCGCCACACAGGTAAGGAACTCCTTGGGGACCATCAACTGAATCGCGAGCAGATAACCGCCACACAGGTAAGGAACTCATTGGGACCATCAACTGAACCGCGAGCAGATAACCGCCACACAGGTAAGGAACTCAATGGGACCATCACCTGAACCGCGAGCAGATAACCGCCACACAGGTAAGGAACTCAATGGGGACCATCAACTGAATCGCGAGCAGATAACCGCCACACAGGTAAGGAACTCCTTGGGGACCATCAACTGAACCGCGAGCAGATAACCGCCACACAGGTAAGGAACTCAATGGGGACCATCAACTGAATCGCGAGCAGATAACCGCCACACAGGTAAGGAACTCCTTGGGGACCATCAACTGAACCGCGAGCAGATAACCGCCACACAGGTAAGGAACTCAATGGGACCATCACCTGAACCGCGAGCAGATAACCGCCACACAGGTAAGGAACTCAATGGGACCATCACCTGAACCGCGAGCAGATAACCGCCACACAGGTAAGGAACTCCTTGGGGACCATCAACTGAATCGCGAGCAGATAACCGCCACACAGGTAAGGAACTCATTGGGACCATCAACTGAACCGCGAGCAGATAACCGCCACACAGGTAAGGAACTCAATGGGACCATCACCTGAACCGCGAGCAGATAACCGCCACACAGGTAAGGAACTCAATGGGACCATCACCTGAACCGCGAGCAGATAACCGCCACACAGGTAAGGAACTCCTTGGGGACCATCAACTGAATCGCGAGCAGATAACCGCCACACAGGTAAGGAACTCCTTGGGGACCATCAACTGAACCGCGAGCAGATAACCGCCACACAGGTAAGGAACTCCTTGGGGACCATCAACTGAACCGCGAGCAGATAACCGCCACACAGGTAAGGAACTCAATGGGACCATCACCTGAACCGCGAGCAGATAACCGCCACACAGGTAAGGAACTCATTGGGACCATCAACTGAACCGCGAGCAGATAACCGCCACACAGGTAAGGAACTCAATGGGACCATCACCTGAACCGCGAGCAGATAACCGCCACACAGGTAAGGAACTCAATGGGACCATCACCTGAACCGCGAGCAGATAACCGCCACACAGGTAAGGAACTCAATGGGACCATCACCTGAACCGCGAGCAGATAACCGCCACACAGGTAAGGAACTCAATGGGACCATCACCTGAACCGCGAGCAGATAACCGCCACACAGGTAAGGAACTCCTTGGGGACCATCAACTGAACCGCGAGCAGATGACCGCCACACAGGTAAGGAACTCCTTAGGGACCATCAACTGAACCGCGAGCAGATAACCGCCACACAGGTAAGGAACTCCTTGGGACCATCAACTGAACCGCGAGCAGATAACCGCCACACAGGTAAGGAACTCCTTGGGACCATCAACTGAACCGCGAGCAGATAACCGCCACACAGGTAAGGAACTCCTTGGGGACCATCAACTGAATCGCGAGCAGATAACCGCCACACAGGTAAGGAACTCATTGGGACCATCAACTGAACCGCGAGCAGATAACCGCCACACAGGTAAGGAACTCAATGGGACCATCAACTGAACCGTCTTCAACTCCAGCCAGATGCTGCCTTACTAAGATGTTCTAGAACTAAAGTTTAGATCATTGCATTGTAGTTTAATATAGTTCTAGAACGCCTTGTATGAGTGTGTGAATGTTTTTTTTGTCGAATTACGTGCAAAGTGCAAACCTTTTCTACTTCGATGTTCTTTCACTTGATGTAATAAAATTTAAGAAATTCCACAAAAAATTATTTTCACATTTTAAAATCAATGCAAATCTCGTGGGATACTTTTTCCCCAGGGAAAAAGTACTATATTTCTCCTGATATTGGGGATATGCGGCTAAAAGGTAACAATTGAAGGGTAATAACATTTTTTCCACGGCTTTCGGTTTCGAAAAAAAATGCTTTTACGATCGAGCTCGAACGAACATGCTGACGACGGACGTGTAAGGATTCCATATATGTAACATAAACTGAATTTGCTGATATATGATCGTTCAAAAGTTGCATGGTTTTGTATCTGTGCGAGGCTATTTTATTACACCATGACCCGTAATGTAATGTCATTTTCTAATGACACGGACCCCCCCCCCCAAATTTTTCTAAAAATCTTTATCATATTGCATGAAATTTGAAACACCACTCCACTAGTTCCACTCTCCGTGGTTGTTACCATGAAGCCTAAATTTTCGATTTTGCTTTAAATTTTTTTATAAGCGTTTTAGAAAAGTTATAATTATATGATATTAGACAACCACGACTTTAAAGGGATTGTGATATTAATATGAAAACAATATAATAGGACATGGGGTCTTATTCTTATATATTTTTCGTAGTTTATGGGATAGCCTATTTCGTGCAATACTTACCGGAACTTGTAGTTACTGTATGGTTTGGTGTTAATGAATAAGTGAATTAATTTATTGGTGCCATGCAATTAAATTGCAATCAATTATTGACAACCCTTGGTTCAAATGTTTCTTGGTTTTGCACCTGCGCGAGGTTATTTTATTCTATTTAATAAATACACCATATTCTGGAACATTTTGTTGATGTATGAATAGCTACATAATAGTATGATTAAAGACGTAAAGAATTGCTGCCCAGTTACATGGGATAAAGAAAATGTTCCAGAATATGGTGTATTATTAAATAGAATAAAATAACCTCGCGCAGGTGCAAAACCATGCAACATTTGAACGCTCCTAGCTCATGTCTCAATTACAATTGTGTTACATATCTGGAACCCTTGCATGGTCAGCTTTCTACGGGTAGGTGTAAAACGCGGATCCGGATTCCAAAATTATCAACTAAGGAAAAGGAGCAGGTTACAGTGGCACGTTATTTTAACCAAAACAATAAACTAAAGTCAATAGAACAGGTTATAGTTTTATTTTTGGGAGTTATAAAAATGTAAAAAATATCGACTTCCGTAGGGACAATGTTAAATGTAGAATCCGGATCCGGATCCGCGTTTTACTCTACTCAATAAATTACTATAATTTTGAAGAATACCTGCGGTGTAACTGGTGCAATATCGTCAGAGACACCTTTTTCAATCACTTGTATACCTAAAGAATGAAAGCTAAGTTAAAAATTATCTCAAAAGATTAAGAAAAAAATTACGGCAAAGAATATACCAATTTTATTTTTTAGTTTTTATTTTTTAGTTTTTAGAGCGATTTTAGTGAAAAAATAAAAATAATTTTTTTTGCAAAAAAATTAAGAATGGTCAGGTCAATATTGGATTTCGAACCCGCGAACTTAGGTTTCATTAACGTGATTGATAACCACTAGACTATGTGACCAAGAGAATTTGAAATTTTCGAGTGACTATTTTTAAACATCAATAACTTCGGTTCTACAGGGCCGTTTAATCTGAAACTTTTTTCATTGGATAGAGGATAGATTGTACAGTGTGTGAAATAGGATAAAACTTGGGAAAAGACTTATGTGCACTTAGTGCAAAATGCACTTAAATAGTGAACATTTTTTCGATATTTCAAACACTATTATTTCCAGTTCTATTCATCGTAGAATGTTATTTTTTGGATTAGAATGTAGTTTGGAATGATTTCAAACTATAATCGTAACATTTGTTTAACTTTTTATGTCTATAAAGTGACTTAAAATGTCCATGAATATGGTCCAAAATCGCAAATCCAGATTTATTAAATTGGATTTTTGACACTTTTAGCGACTGACACTTGATCATACACCATCGTAGATCGGTAGAGGATAAACATAAGTTTGTTAAATAAGAGCCACCATTACGATCTGCTAAAGTGCATTTGTACAAATAAGTGTGCAAAAGTGCAAATTTTTTAATAAGGTCAAATTATATAGTATTGGGTTATTTTCTTTGCAGATACTTTATTTTCATATTAATATGTTGTTTGAACCTTACTGAGCGCATTAGGGGATATGCGTACAAATAACCGGCCCTTATGAGGCTTCGATTGGGTAAATTAATAAAACATAAGGTTGTATAGTATAATATTCTAAAAACCAGTGTGATATTAAATGCACTTTAAATAATAAATAGAAATCAAATAACAATTGGACCACACAATTAAAAACTCGCACAATTTTGTACTTATTATATCGCTTCAAATTAATTCAACAGTGGATATTTGTGGGAAGGGGGAAGTTACAGTGTGCATTCGGGGGAAGTTTGGTGAACTGCATTTATGCAGTGAATCCAAACTTCCCCCTTTGATATATCATATACTTAAGACATGCTAGGGTGACGGGGAAATATTTGTTACTGTCACACTTTGCTTCCATTTATCCTATCCTTTATTATTACCCCAGTCAGATAAGAGATAATAAATCAGTAAAAACTAAACTAAACTGTCTTTCATGCAAACAAATTTCTAACTAAAGACGGGTGAATGACCATGACCATGGAAATAATTTTAAATATAATTGTATATCAACTATTTGGGGAGGCTTCCAAGTTAAACCCGAAAACAATTATTTCGTTACATATAATATAGTAAATAACGTTGTATGTTCTTCTTCCTCTCATAATAAAATATAAATGAAATATCTCAGATAGCTATGCCCTGTAACATTTCACAACCAAAATATTTAAGTGTGAAAAGAGTAGGCCTACCACACACCGCCCAAACAACCGCAAACGCATAGCCAACAAATTTAACAAAAGGTTACATACATGTTGGGTTCATGACGAGATGAGTGAAAATTGATCGCGTAATATAAAGTAAAAAATTAAGAGACGGGCTGGCTCTCCTCCACTTTCTTACCCAATGGATATGTTGTTGTAATAATCTAATATTGGGGCGGCTTTCTCTCGTTACGTAATTAATATTCGAGAACACTAAATTATTTTAACATTGAATAAGGCAGCATCAGGAGTTGAAGAGTTAAATAATATGAATCGCAGTAACTATGGAAGCAATATGGGAAAATACTATATAGTTCAATTTATTTTGTAACACTACAGTAATGTATACCGGTATCGCTCTATGTTTTATTAAAGAATTTAGCAACAAAAAAGTACCAATTTAAGAATAAAATTACGTATTACATGGGAAAAAAACGTGGATCATTTTTTTTCAATATTCATTCATTCGACCCTTTATTAACCTCGCTGACGCTCGGTAAATAAAATCCCTCGAGAATAATGAAAAAAGTTCTACTTTTTTCCCATGTAATAAATAATTATATTATTACGCCATGATTCGGCAACTCAGTAAAATTAGCACACAGAGTTTAAAATAAATAATAGTAAATTTTAAAGCATTAAATTTAGAGCACAGTAGTATAAGCAATGCAAATGACTACGGTAGGTAATTCTTATATTTAATTTAAATATCAAATAATCAAACCCCGATGAGTTGAGGAACTGTAAATACCGCAAATTATTTTTATTTTCACATGTTTTTATTATGATTAGGTGATCGTTTGTACCCCAGAGAAGTGGGACATAATTACCCGAAAGGGTGGGGAGCGACCCTACACGCAGCTGGTACGGCTGGTAATAATCGACGAGATTCATCTGCTGCACGACGATCGGGGCCCCGTTCTAGAAGCGTTGGTTGCCAGGACGATACGAACTGTGGAACAGAGCCAAGAGGAGGTCCGTCTGGTGGGTCTGAGCGCGACGCTGCCCAACTACGAGGACGTGGCTACGTTCCTACGAGTGGACCCCGCCAATGGGTTGTATTACTTCGATAATTCCTTTCGTCCGGTTCCGTTGGAGCAGCAATACATCGGGGTTACCGAGAAGAAACCGATGAAACGATATCAGTTGATGAACGACATCGTTTACAATAAGGTGATGGACAACGCCGGTAGGAACCAGGTGCTCATCTTCGTTCACTCCCGGAAGGAGACAGGGAAGACAGCTCGGACCGTGAGGGACACGTGTCTGGAACGGGATTCCCTGGGGATGTTCCTCCGGGAGGGTTCCGCCTCCACCGAGATCCTCCGAACCGAAGCCGAGGAGGTCCGGAACCCGGAACTCAAGGATCTACTCCCTTACGGGTTCGCTATCCATCACGCTGGGATGACGAGGATCGATCGGACACTCGTGGAGGATTTGTTCGCCGATAAACACATTCAGGTAGCAGATGGTATTGTATTTAACTACAATTCAATTTAGGATTAAATTAGTCATCTGCTTTGGTGTAGATAGCAAATTATTATAACTATGGAAGCTCCATAACATATAATATTTATTGAGCATTTGAGGGACACAGATTCTCCAGTCCGACCGACATATTATTAACTCACTGAGCCAATGTACTGTTACCAATTGCAAACTCACTTTAACTTTAGTTACCGGTATTTAAAATTGATACAAAAATTTACCATTTAAACTGTTGTAAAAACAATATACCGGTACGCATATGTAAATATGTAAAAACGAAAAATAAATTTTATCCTGCCACTTGCGATTTCTTTCCACTTTAATTAGCAGTAATTAATATTTCTGTCGGACGAGATTTAATCAAAATATCGAAGTTGGAGAGCATCATAGTCTTTCGAGTTTATAGCTTATAGTATGCCTCTTTCCTCTTTCTCTATTTTCTAATTATTTCAACTTTCCAATAGTAATTTTCATTAAATTTCTAGGTTCTCGTATCTACTGCTACATTAGCATGGGGAGTCAATCTGCCAGCTCACACTGTTATTATAAAAGGAACCCAGGTTTACGTGCCAGACAAGGGTCAGTGGTGCGAGTTGGGTGCCCTGGACGTGTTACAAATGTTAGGTAGGGCCGGCCGACCCCAGTACGATCAGAAAGGCGAAGGTATCCTGATAACCAGCCACTCTGAGCTCCAGTACTATCTCTCGTTGAACAACCAACAGCTGCCCATAGAGAGCCAGTTCGTCTCCAAACTCATAGACAACCTCAACGCCGAGGTCTCATTGGGTTCGGTACAGAACGCCAAGGACGCGGTTACGTGGCTGGGGTACACCTACCTGTACATCCGGATGCTACGCAACCCAACTCTGTACGGGATCGGCCACGACGACCTAGAGACGGACCCGTTGCTGGAGCAACGGAGACTCGATCTGGTCCACACCGCCGCGACGACCCTCGATAAAACCGGGCTAGTCAAGTACGACAGACGGACCGGCGCCCTGCAGGTCACTGACCTCGGTCGAATCTCCAGCCACTACTACTGCGGACACGTGACCATGGCGACCTACAATCAGCTGCTCAAGCCCAACCTCACGGAAATCGAGTTGTTCAGGGTCTTCTCCCTGAGTCAGGAGTTTCGCAACATAACAGTTCGAGACGAGGAGAAACTCGAGTTGGCGAAGCTCGTCGAGCGAGTTCCCATCCCTGTCAAAGAGACCGTGGAGGAACCCAGCGCAAAGACAAACATTCTCCTTCAGTCCTACATTAGTCAGCTGAAGCTGGAAGGTTTCGCTTTGGGGTCGGATATGGTTTATATAACCCAATCAGCGGGGCGGCTACTCAGGGCCATCTACGAGATAGTACTCGGCAGGGGCTGGGCCCAACTCTCGGACAAGGCGCTCGCTATGTGCAAAATGGTGCAGAACCGGATGTGGTTGTCCATGTGTCCCTTGCGACAGTTTCGGGGAGTCCAGGAGTTCCGTAAAGTCTCGGATGACGTCATTAAACGGATCGAGAAGAAGAGTTACCCCTGGGAGCGGTTCTATGATCTGGGACCCAACGAGATCGGCGAGTTGATTAGGATGCCCAAGATCGGTAAGGTCATCCACAAGTTTGTGCACTGCTTCCCCAAACTCGAGCTTGTTACACATATCCAACCAATCACTCGGTCTATGTTGAAGGTCGAACTCACCGTCACTCCTGATTTCAAATGGGACGAAAAGATTCACGGGAGTTCTGAGGCATTCTGGATCCTCGTAGAGGATGTTGACTCCGAGATCATTCTACATCACGAGTATTTCCTCCTCAAGTCCAAGTACACGCAGGACGACCACGTCGTCAAGTTCTTTATCCCGGTGTTCGAACCGTTGCCCCCGCAGTACTTCATCCGGGTGGTTTCCGACCGCTGGATATCAGCTGAGTCCCAGCTTCCGGTCTCCTTCCGGCACCTAATCCTCCCGGAGAAGAACCCCCCTCCGACTGAACTCCTCGACCTCCAACCGCTCCCGGTAACCGCTCTCCGTCACCCCGTCTACGAGGCCTTCTACGCCTTCCCCTTCTTCAACCCCATCCAGACGCAGGTCTTCAACCAGATCTACAACACGAACGAGAACGTGTTCGTGGGCGCGCCAACCGGCAGCGGGAAGACTGTATGCGCTGAGTTCGCGATAATGCGGCTGTTTATCGAGAATCCGGAAGGACGTTGCGTCTACGTAACCCCAAAGGATTACATGGCGGAGCAGCGGTACGAGGACTGGCAAGATAAGTTCGGTAAGCGACTCGGTAAGAAAGTTGTTCTCCTTACAGGGGAGACTGGAACCGATCTCAAACTCCTCGCCAAAGGGAACGTAATATTATCCACTCCTGAACGTTGGGACATTCTCTCGCGGCGTTGGAAGCAGCGCAAACACGTGCAGAACGTTAACCTATTTATTGTAGATGAGGCGCATTTGTTGGGGAGTCATGGCGGGCCCGTAATTGAGATAATTTGTTCTAGAATGCATTACATATCGTCGCAAATTGAGAGCGTCATCCGCATTATTTGTTTGACCTCCTCGATCCTCAACTACAAGGACATGGCGACGTGGTTGGGATGCTCCGCTAACGGGACCTTCAACTTCCACCCCAATGTGCGTCCCGTCCCGTTGGAACTCCACATCCAGGGGTTCAATGTGAGTCACACGCCCACGCGAATCCTATCCATGGCGAAACCCACGTACAACGCCACGTGCCAGCACTCACCCAACAAACCTGTTCTTATATTCGTTCCGTCCAGGAAGCAAACTAAACTCACCGCTATCGATATGTTAACGTTCGCCGCTGCAGACCTCCAACCGCATCGGTTCCTGCATTGCCGCGAGGAGGAGCTGGCCGAGTACCTCCCCATACTGTCCGACAGGACTCTCCAAGAGACCCTTAGCAACGGGGTCGGCTACCTCCATGAAGGTCTGTCGGACAGGGAGCGTCGGTTGGTCGAGCAGTTGTTTACCCTGGGAGCTGTTCAGGTGCTCGTGGTCAGTCAGACACTCTGCTGGTCCATCGGGGTCTCCGCTTACATGACTGTCGTCATGGATACTCAGTTCTACGACGGTCGCGCCCACGCCTACGTGGATTACTCGGTAACCGACATGCTACAGATGGTGGGCCGCGCAAACCGACCCAAACTGGACGACGACGCCAAGTGCGTCATATTCTGCCAGAGTAGCAAGAAGGAGTACTTCAAAAAGTTCTTCTACGAACCGCTCCCAGTGGAGTCCCATCTCGATCGCTGTCTCCATGACAGCTTCAACGCTGAAGTCGTCACTAAGACCATGGAGAACAAGCAGGATGCTGTTGATTATCTAACCTGGACATATTTGTACAGGAGGATGACTCAGAATCCCAACTACTACAACCTTCAGGGCGTCTCGCATCGCCACTTATCCGATCACATGTCCGAGATGGTGGAACAAACTCTCAGCGATTTGGAGAAGAGTAAGTGTCTCATTGTGGAAGACGAGATGGAGGTATCACCTCTCAACCTCGGCATGATCGCTGCTTACTATTACATCAACTACACCACCATCGAGCTCTTCTCCATGTCGCTCAACGCAAAGACCAAAATCCGTGGTCTCATCGATATAATCTCGAACGCGGCCGAGAACGATTGCTTGCCGATCCGTTACCACGAGGAACAGTTGCTACGGCAACTGATCGCGCGGGTCCCCAACAAGCCGACCGATCCACGATTCAACGATCCCCATCTCAAGACCAACCTTCTGCTCCAGGCCCATCTCTCTCGGATGCAGCTGAGCGCTGAGCTGCAGAGCGACACTGAGGAGATCCTCGGTCGGGCGGTTCGGCTCATCCAGGCAGCCGTCGACGTTCTCAGCAGCAACGGGTGGCTCAGTCCCGCACTCGGGGCCATGGAACTCTCCCAGATGGTGACGCAAGCCATGTGGAACAAAGACTCATACCTGAAGCAACTACCCCACTTCTCTGCGGAACACATTTCGCGCTGCACCGAGGCGGGGGTCGAGAGCATCTTCGATATAATGGAGATGGACGATTCGGATCGCGTCCAGTTGCTCCAACTCTCGGATTCAGATATGGCCGATGTGGCGCGGTTCTGTAACCGCTACCCCAACATTGAACTATCCTTCGAGGTGGTCAATAAGGATTCTCTGTGTAGCGGCCACACGTGCGTGGTCCACGTGACCTTGGAGAGAGAGGACGAGATTACTGGTCCTGTCATAGCGCCCTTCTTCCCGCAGAAACGGGAGGAAGGTTGGTGGGTTGTTATAGGCGACCAGAAGTCAAACAGTCTCATATCCATTAAACGGTTGACTTTACAGGCTAAAGCTAAGGTTAAACTAGACTTTGTTGCCCCTCACCCTGGGCACCACGCTTTCACCCTGTACTTTATGTCGGACTGCTATATGGGCTGCGATCAGGAATATAAGTTTACATTGGATGTCCTTGAAGGAGCTGATGATAGCAGTTCCGGTGACGATTAGTTTATGGTGTACATTGTTGATTGTGTATTTTATGTTTCAATTTATTTTAGTTTATAAAGGGGCAATTTCTATAAAATAATAAATTCACCGTTTAGTGTTCAATAATAAGTTTGTTCTTTGAGTTAAAAAAGACCTTGCAATTAATATGATTACAAAAATGTTAAGATCCGGCAGTTGAGTCTGAGTAAAGGTGATAGAAGCCTATCATAATTCACTTTATTAATACAAAATAAAAGAATGTCTCCTTTATTTTAATGAATTGAATTAATGAATTACATACAAATGAATTATTAACATAAGATGAAACTAATTCATTATACATACGATGTACGAATAAGTATTGTTTTTTAGTAAGAGTCGGAGAGGTCCGATCCACGAAATCATAATTTATTTGACTACGATCGATCGCATTACCATTATATTCAGTACGCCTATTATGTAAAATTTGAATTATTGCTCAACAGAGAAAGAAGCTATATCTGCCAATATCTACTTCATTCATTTTGTATGTTTTTTTAAATAATAAATCATATTGCAGACATTTCGTTTTACAAATCGCATTATTTTAATCACATTTATTTCATTATGTGTAAATAACCCAAATAGTCCAATCAGTGAGCAAGGATTGTTTTATTGTGTTATGTACATTCCAGAATGTTAAATTGAAGTTAACTACTATCAATAGACAGGTACCAGATACGGACTACACTATAATCAATAGACAGGTACCAGATACAGACTACACTACAAACAATAGACAGGTACCAGACACAGACTACACTACAATCAATAGACAGGTATCAGATACGGACTACACTACAATCAATAGGCAGGTACCAGACACGGACTACACTACA
This sequence comes from Nemertoderma westbladi, assembly GCA_032718475.1. Taxonomy (NCBI): domain Eukaryota; kingdom Metazoa; phylum Xenacoelomorpha; order Nemertodermatida; family Nemertodermatidae; genus Nemertoderma; species Nemertoderma westbladi. The sequence continues at coordinate 28,059 of JAUCBJ010004764.1, forward strand.
AACAATAGACAGGTACCAGACACAGACTACACTACAATCAATAGACAGGTATCAGATACGGACTACACTACAATCAATAGGCAGGTACCAGACACGGACTACACTACAAACAATAGACAGGTACCAGACACAGACTACACTACAAACAATATACAGGTACCAGACACAGACTACACTACAAACAATAGACAGGTACCAGTGACGGACTACACTGCAAACAATAGACAGGTACCAGACACAGACTACACTACAAACAATAGACAGGTACCAGACACAGACTACACTACAATCAATAGACAGGTATCAGATACGGACTACACTACAATCAATAGGCAGGTACCAGACACAGACTACACTACAATCAATAGACAGGGACCAAAAACAGACTACATTACAAACAATAGACAGGGACCAGACACAGACTACACTACAAACAATAGACAGGTACCAGTGACGGACTACACTGCAAACAATAGACAGGTACCAGACACAGACTACACTACAAACAATAGACAGGTACCAGACACAGACTACACTACAAACAACAGACAGGTACCAGAAACATACTGCATTATAAACAATAGACAGGTACCAGACACGGACTACACTACAAACAATAGACAGGGACCAGACACGGACTACACTACAAACAATAGACTGGTACCAGACACAGACTACACTACAAACAACAGACAGGTACCAGTCACGGACTACACTACAATCAATAGACAGGTATCAGATACGGACTACACTACAATCAATAGACAGGTACCAGACACAGACTACACTACAATCAATAGACAGGGACCAAAAACAGACTACACTACAAACAATAGACAGGTACCAGACACAGACTACACTACAAACAATAGACAGGTACCAGACACAGACTACACTACAATCAATAGACAGGGACCAAAAACAGACTACATTACAAACAATAGACAAGGACCAGACACAGACTATACTACAAACAATAGACAGGTACCAGTGACGGACTACACTGCAAACAATAGACAGGTACCAGACACAGACTACACTACAAACAATAGACAGGTACCAGACACAGACTACACTACAAACAACAGACAGGTACCAGAAACAGACTGCATTATAAACAATAGACAGGTACCAGACACGGACTACACTACAAACAATAGACAGGGACCAGACACGGACTACACTGCAAACAATAGACTGGTACCAGACACAGACTACTCTACAAACAATAGACAGGTACCAGTCACGGACTACACTACAAACAATAGACAGGTACCAGAAACAGACTACACTACAATCAATAGACAGGTACCAGTCACGGACTACACTACAAACAATAGACAGGTACCAGACACAGACTACACTACAAACAATAGACAGGTACCAGACACGGACTACACTACAAACAATAGACAGGTACCAGACACGGACTACACTACAAACAATAGACAGGTACCAGACACGGACTACACTCAAACAATAGACATGTACCAGACACGGACTACACTACTAACAATAGACAGGTATCAGATACGGACTACACTACAATCAATAGACAGGTACCAGACACAGACTACACTACAATCAATAGACAGGGACCAAAAACAGACTACACTACAAACAATAGACAGGTACCAGACACAGACTACACTACAAACAATAGACAGGTACCAGACACAGACTACACTACAATCAATAGACAGGGACCAAAAACAGACTACATTACAAACAATAGACAAGGACCAGACACAGACTATACTACAAACAATAGACAGGTACCAGTGACGGACTACACTGCAAACAATAGACAGGTACCAGACACAGACTACACTACAAACAATAGACAGGTACCAGACACAGACTACACTACAAACAACAGACAGGTACCAGAAACAGACTGCATTATAAACAATAGACAGGTACCAGACACGGACTACACTACAAACAATAGACAGGGACCAGACACGGACTACACTGCAAACAATAGACTGGTACCAGACACAGACTACTCTACAAACAATAGACAGGTACCAGTCACGGACTACACTACAAACAATAGACAGGTACCAGAAACAGACTACACTACAATCAATAGACAGGTACCAGTCACGGACTACACTACAAACAATAGACAGGTACCAGACACAGACTACACTACAAACAATAGACAGGTACCAGACACGGACTACACTACAAACAATAGACAGGTACCAGACACGGACTACACTACAAACAATAGACAGGTACCAGACACGGACTACACTCAAACAATAGACATGTACCAGACACGGACTACACTACTAACAATAGACAGGTATCAGATACGGACTACACTACAAACAATAGACAGGTACCAGTCACGGACTACACTCAAACAATAGACAGGTACCAGTCACGGACTACACTACAAACAATAGACAGGTACCAGACACAGACTACACTACAAACAATAGACAGGGACCAGACACAGACTACACTACAAACAATAGACAGGTACCAGTCACGGACTACACTCAAACAATAGACAGGTACCAGTCACGGACTACACTACAAACAATAGACAGGTACCAGAAACAGACTACACTACAATCAATAGATAGGTACCAGACACAGACTACACTACTAACAATAGACAGGGACCAGACACGGACTACACTACTAACAATAGACAGGGACCAGACACGGACTACACTACAAACAATAGACTGGTACCAGACACAGACTACACTACAAACAATAGACAGGTACCAGTCACGGACTACACTACAAACAATAGACAGGTACCAGGCACGGACTACACTACAAACAATAGACAGGTACCAGTCACGGACTACACTACAATCAATAGACAGGTACCTGACACAGACTACACTACAAACAATAGACAGGTACCCGTCACGGACTACACTCAAACAATATACAGGTACCAGACACGGACTACACTACAAACAATAGACAGGTACCAGAAACAGACTACACTACTAACAATAGATAGGTACCAGACATGGACTACATTACAAACAATAGACAGGTACCAGACACAGACTACACTACAAACAATAGACAGGTACCAGTCACCGACTACACTACAAACAATAGACAGGTACCAGACACAGACTACACTACAAACAATAGACAGGTACCAGACAGGACTACACTACATTCAATAGACAGGTACCAGGTACAGACTACACTACAATCAATAGACAGGTACCAGACACAGACTACACTACAATCAATAGACAGGTATCAGATACGGACTACACTCAAACAATAGACAGGTACCAGAAACAGACTACACTACTAACAATAGATAGGTACCAGACATGGACTACATTACAAACAATAGACAGGTACCAGACACAGACTACACTACAAACAATAGACAGGTACCAGACACAGACTACACTACAAACAATAGACAGGTACCAGACACGGACTACACTACATTCAATAGACAGGTACCAGGTACAGACTACACTACAATCAATAGACAGGTACCAGACACAGACTACACTACAATCAATAGACAGGTATCAGATACGGACTACACTCAAACAATAGACAGGTACCAGACACTATATTATTTATTATATTACACTATATTATATTATATATTATATTATTTATCATATATTTTTTTCAGTATTTAACTAAGCGAGTTTTTTCCAACTTCCAATTTTATTAGGTCCTATAGTTTTCTCTTAAATAACGATTTTATTAACCTTTTTTTATATAATATTTTTGACTTAGAGTGTTCAGTGAAACAACTTGGTCAACAAACGTGCAGGCACATTGATGGTGCGAAACCTATTATGATATTATGTTATAGTATATTATGATTATGCTCTCCATAGCCAAGAAAATATGATACGATCCTATTGGGGCTCGAACCCGGTCTAGGTTTCAAACTTCCGGTTATCATCAACCGGGTGTGTGTGTCCTAAAACAAGTGAGCTACCAGGACGGATAAAGATGAAGATTGTACTTTACTTTGAGTTACTGTAAAATGCCAAAATATGATATCCCACTCCATAGCGAATAAATCTTCATCCGTCCTTGTAGCTCAGTTGTTTGAGGACACACACACCCGGCTGATGATACCCGGAAGTTTGAAACCTAGGAACCGGGTTAGAGCCCCAATAGTGGCGGTTGATATTCGCTATGAAGAGCATTATCATATTGTTATATTACATTATACTTAATTCACCGTCACTCACCCAACAACAATATTGAAACCTATGATGACACCAAAACATGGGTAACATACGTGTCATGGCACGTAAAGGGTTAATGCGTAGGTTAGTTTTAAGTACAAGTTTTAATTAGGTAAAAATTTTGAGTGTTCTTTATTTTATTTATCTAATACAGTAAGACCCCTTAGCAGAGTAAACTGCTCTTTGGGCCGGTTTCCCAGGTTACGGATTGGGATAATATTTCACACATATCGGACTTATTAAAATTAAACCGCAGAAAAAACTCAATTTTTACTCTTAAACTCCTCAAAAACTGACACATGACACTAATTCCCTACATCTAACATTAAACTCCAAACTCATTCTGCAATAATCATACATAAAATATCCAGGTGTAATAATTGACAGAGAAATTGCACGTAAAATGCAAATAAATAACACAGTCAAAAAATCAGCTCTGCAACATCAATTATAAGACAAAACAGAGGACAATTAACACCAAAGACAAAATTACAAATCTATAGTATAAATCACTACAGTAGTAGATAAAAACCTTAGGTAAATATAACAAACAAATATATAACATAACTAAATGATCAAAATACTAAAGTCGAAAAACAAATATGGCCTAAACTCATTTTTGGTTGGATGTTCAAAACGATAGAATAAACTATAAAATATACGTAGGAATGTTCTTGTAAAGAGATTCTTTATCAATATTAGAATCATCTGTTATTTACCGACCAAGCGCACCGAGGGAGGTAAATAAGTCAGATCGAGGGGCGAAAAGGTAAATAACGTGTTTTATTTATCGTGCAATATGTAATTTTATAGTTAAAATCATCCCAATTATTATAAATATAAATAATATAATAAATTATATTTAATAACTAATTAACCATTGCACCAGTCGCACGCAGTTTTATATTTAATAACTAATTAACCATTGCACCAGTCGCACGCAGTTTTATATTTAATAACTAATTAACCATTGCACCAGTCGCACGCAGTTTTATATTTAATAACTAATTAACCATTGCCCCAGTCGCACGCAGTTTTATATTTAATAACTAATTAACCATTGCACCAGTCGCACGCAGTTTTATATTTAATAACTAATAAACCATTGCACCAGTCGCACGCAGTTTTATATTTAATAACTAATTAACCATTGCACCAGTTGCACGCAGTTTTATATTTAATAACTAATTAACCATTGCACCAGTCGCACGCAGTTTTATATTTAGTAACTAATTAACCATTGCACCAGTCGCACGCAGTTTTATATTTAATAACTAATTAACCATTGCACCAGTCGCACGCAGTTTTATATTTAATAACTAATTAACCATTGCACCAGTCGCACGCAGTTTTATATTTAATAACTAATTAACCATTGCACCAGTCGCACGCAGTTTTATATTTAATAACTAATTAACCATTGCACCAGTCGCACGCAGTTTTATATTTAATAACTAATTAACCATTGCACCAGTCGCACGCAGTTTTATATTTAATAACTAATTAACCATTGCCCCAGTCGCACGCAGTTTTATATTTAATAACTAATTAACCATTGCACCAGTCGCACGCAGTTTTATATTTAATAACTAATTAACCATTGCACCAGTCGCACGCAGTTTTATATTTAATAACTAATTAACCATTGCACCAGTCGCACGCAGTTTTATATTTAATAACTAATAAACCATTGCACCAGTCGCACGCAGTTTTATATTTAATAACTAATTAACCATTGCACCAGTCGCACGCAGTTTTATATTTAATAACTAATTAACCATTGCACCAGTTGCACGCAGTTTTATATTTAATAACTAATTAACCATTGCACCAGTCGCACGCAGTTTTATATTTAGTAACTAATTAACCATTGCACCAGTCGCACGCAGTTTTATATTTAATAACTAATTAACCATTGCACCAGTCGCACGCAGTTTTATATTTAATAACTAATTAACCATTGCACCAGTCGCACGCAGTTTTATATTTAATAACTAATAAACCATTGCACCAGTCGCACGCAGTTTTATATTTAATAACTAATTAACCATTGCACCAGTTGCACGCAGTTTTATATTTAATAACTAATTAACCATTGCACCAGTCGCACGCAGTTTAGCTTCGTCCTTATTGTGATTTGTTACCAATGGAAAGGTGTCGTTGAAAGTAGTTAGAAATAACTATTAATGTCGTTGAGAAATAGCTGAGATATGGGCGATCAAAATGTGCAGATATTTGCATCCGTTTGAGCCTGCAGGGCAGGCCATTTATTATATTTAATAAAATACACATTCTGGAACACATTATTTATTTGAATAAAATTAATTACTTGATGTCATTTTACTAGTCGTAGTTACTCATTAAATAAATACAATGCCACAGAATCGTATTTTTTACAGTACAAATGATAATATAATGACATAATGTGAATTTTAAAAATAAATATATTTTCTTTAAAATAGGTCTATCTCCTTTATTGTCAGCAAAAAAATATTTTACTATTATATTATTTTCTTAAGTACATAAAGGCAGGCATAGCTTGCCTGGCCCACAGATTTGGTATCTTTTATAATTATCAGTTTGTGCTATTTAGTACGTAACTTAGTGCGCTATTTCGCTATTTAGTGCGAATTTTTAGAGATCAATATAGGGTCCTGAGTATTAGTTATGATTTGTTTGCCAAGGCGACTGTGTATTACATTAGAGTCTTTGTAAGACAGGTTCGTTTAAAGCCATCTTGATGGCGTTCTAGTAATACTCCTAATACGTAATTGGTACCCAAACAGCTGATGAATACTTACTTTACATTATCTTACACCCTTTCCGGCGGGAAATTCGAAACTTAGCGATGTTGCAACAACTGAGTCAGACTGTGAACGCATTCAGGAATTCTGTATTGTCTGGGTAGTTTATTGTTATTCCTGAATGTTATCTATCAGCCCGCGCTGCAATGTTTGTACACCGGGTGGAGACATGTATCAGAAAAGTTACCGGTGCTGGGAACAATCGTTCAATCTATTCATACGAATTCAAGAAAGGCAGACAGTACAAACTGCAAGCCGCCATACTGATGTACCGTCTACCGGTACTCTCTCCGGATCTATCGATCACTGAATCTCAATGGAAGTCCAGGATCGGATCCCTGGAACTGCAGAATAGTCGACTCTCCGACCACGAGTTATGGGAACGGAACTTCTACCAGCGACAGGCCGATAATCCACAGTCGGTGTTCGGTGAGATTGCCCCGACTAAATACGAGGACAAACAGACCGAGAAACTCGCCTCGTATAAATTGCAACAGGAGCGCGATAAGGCGTTGGACCTGCGTGGAGATACAACTGATATATCCCGCTTACCGGCAGATAAGTTAATATATTTATGTAAACTGAAAGACGGGGGTGGATGGACACTGCCTATCTGCGATGTTACCGTAGGAAGTATGCGGCAGGCCGTGGATCAAGGGCTCTCCGACTATGTGACTGGTGACTACCACGTGGATGTATTAGGTATAACACCTAGCGCTGTGTATGACCTAGACTATGCTGAACCCACACCAGGCGGGCTAGTTGGGTCAACTGTCTTCCTTTATAAAGCCCAGCTGCAGTCAGGTGACCCGACGGCTGGACCACAATGCGAGCGCGCTGCCTGGTTAGCCCCTTACGAGATCGCACACAGTCTATCTAATACCATAGTTAAGGCAATAAAGAGTTGTCATATGTCGTTCTGAACTAATATTATTTATTAGTTATTTCTATTATACAGTTCCATATAATTAATGTAGTGTTACGTTTTTATTTTTAGAATTTATTATCAAACACTTAAAGGATTAATTGTATTCCATTCGTTTTTGTCAATAATAATAATTCAATGTGTGTTTTGTCAGGTGAAAACGAATTAGTTTAAAAAGTTAACTAACAACTTGTAAAGTGCAAAAATGGACTAACTCTCTGTTCTTGGTTCTTCTGCCAAAACCATGTCATGCAGCTGATTTAACCTATTTTAGAGAATAACGAACGAACAATATCATGTTCGTGGGGCCTTCGCGCAGCACGAAGTCTTCCACACCTACTAAATTTAAGATGAATCAGGTTGTGGGCGAGTCAGAACTGTGAGCCATCAGCGAACTGTTATAATTATACTATGGTAAAAAAACTGCAAACGTGTGAAGTAGAAAAAAATGAGAAGCATTGTTGCAGCAAGCAATATTTAAATTTAATTTGTTTTAGTTCTAAACTCCCAACACTTATTGACTTATTCCACAAGTGTTCCATCATAAATGTTTGTCGCGTGCTGCTCGAAGTACACAACACCTATTAATGCATTATGCCTACTACTAACTACACAGTACACACAACATCTATTAATACGTTATGCCTACTACTAACTACACACAACATATATTAATACCTTATGCCTACTACTAACTACACACAACATATATTAATACCGTATGCCTACTACTAACTACACACCACAACATTTATACCTAAAACAGTACTAAACAACTATCAAATACACCTAAGTCTTTCTCTTAACCTTATAGGCCTATAGATGCTAGTGACGAAAGTAAAAGCTAAATTTTTGAACTAAATTACCAACTCACACACGACGTGTAAATAATTTGAACTCCAACAGAACTGCATCATGCTTCTTTTCTGGGTAAAACGATAATGTGGCAGGTAATGTGGCACGTGGCAGGTTAATTTAATTTTTTTTAGTTTTTAATTTTAGATTGAGATATAGGTTTAGGTTGAGATTTAGATTGAGATAACTCAGAAAAGAAGACAAAAAATGTTTTTGTGGAAGCGATAGTAGGGGGTAATATAGGAGGTATCCCCCCCTGGTGTACATTTTTTACGTTTTTGGTTTATTACTGTATTTCATCTGATCCAAAATTTAATGGGGATTTAAAATCTTAAAACAAAACGGCTTGGCGAGATCTATTTTAGTTTTCGATTTATCGCTGTTTTTCCGTCACCAGTTTGTCCGTATACCAGACAGACATATTAGATACCACCAAACAGTAAAACTGACCCCGAAAACCCCCATATTGATAATTTTAGTGAGTTGATGTGCTAAACATTACTAACCGATTAACAGACCACAGACAGATAAGTTTGAGCGGGAAGGTTCAAACTTTAAAGCAAATTTATCTCAGAATTATACATTTTTCGATTTTCAAAATACTACTCCGCCATTTTTCACATAAATTCGATAATTTATGACTCGTTTGAAACTTGAAAAACTCTCCAGCGCTTTTTTGGAAAAAATTTGTCAAATGTTATTGTGAATTTTAATTAATTATAATTTATTAATTTAATTCAAAATTGATAATTTAAAAAATCGGCTGGAGAGTTTTTGTAGTTTCGATGACAAAGTGCTGAGTCCAAAAAAGTTGGTATCAAAAAATTTGGACAAATATTAAGGGACTATAGTAGTGCTTTTAAATGAAATATGTAATTTCGCCGCTCGCCGATAGAGGGAGACCATAAATTTTCAAATTTCCATTTTTGTTGCTGTTTGGCCTCCCCACGTTGGCTACACACAACATACAGTGACATTGGCCTCCCACACGATATTAGAACTGTTTTAAAAAATCTCTTGAGGGAGGGCCTACCTATCAAGGGGGGCCTACCCCCCTTGATATCAGTTAATGACCAGAAAATGAAACAATAAACTCTGCTATTGTTTTCCGTTATTGATAGAATAGCTTCATTCATTGCCACTGAACTTGTTCCTTAATTTATAATTTTCATTGTTGATTCACTTAAATGGAATTCGCGTCAAGGGGTATCACCCCCAAATGGAACCTCACATTTTGTTGCCTCTGGACCCTAATAATGGGTGAAAATTATTTCTCGTGGTACTAAACATTGGCTTGGTTGTTTAAGAATAACCAAACCAAATATTTTTAACATTTGCCCCAAAATAGCACTGTAATTGCCAAAAAGTGCCTTTTTTTCGCCAAATGCTATTTATCCACCAATATTTACAGTATTAGTATTTGTCTAAATGTATAAAATAAGATCAGAAGACCCCTGCAATCAATTCTTCTGAACGTTTTTCATTGAAAATGGGTTGGGGCCATTTTATAACAAAAAGGCCCAAAAATAGTTCTGTTGTTAGGCCCCTTTGATATAAAAAGACTCTGAAGATTTATAAGACCGTTGAGAAGATTTATGGACAAATTTTTTCTGAACAAGTGTACCAAATTTCAACTAATTTCAGTTAAAATTAGCTGAGAAATAGCCTTTTACATGAAAAACGTCACTCTGAGATATGGGGTGTTTGAAGTTTAAGGAACAATAATTTAAACCTTCCCGCTATTTTAGATAATTCCATTTTTATTTGTTCAACAATAACTTGTCAAAACTGTAACAAATTCAATGAAATTCAACGAAATTTTTCACGCTTGCTAAAAATATAACTAATCTTTTTAGCAATTTTATTCATAACTGTTCCGTGGGATACTTTTTTTTTTATGAAACGGGCCTTATTCAATTCGTAGCCTGAAAATTGTGCGTTAGCAGAAGTGCTACTGTACAGGACGGGGTTTTGGTGTGTGCGTTAGCAGAAGTGCTACTGTACAGGAGGGGGTTTTGGTGTGTGCTACTGTACAGGATGGGGTTTTGGTGTGTGCGTTAGCAGAAGTGCTACTGTACAGGAGGGGGTTTTGGTGTGTGCGTTAGCAGAAGTGCTACTGTACAGGATGGGGTTTTGGTGTGTGCGTTAACAGAAGTGCTACTGTACAGGAGGGGGTTTTGGTGTGTGCGTTAACAGAAGTGCTACTGTACAGGGCGGGTTTTTGGTGTGTGCGTTAGCAGAAGTGCTACTGTACAGGAGGGGGTTTTGGTGTGTGCGTTAGCAGAAGTGCTACTGTACAGGATGGGGTTTTGGTGTGTGCGTTAGCAGAAGTGCTACTGTACAGGAGGGGGTTTTGGTGTGTGCTACTGTACAGGATGGGGTTTTGGTGTGTGCGTTAGCAGAAGTGCTACTGTACAGGAGGGGGTTTTGGTGTGTGCTACTGTACAGGATGGGGTTTTGGTGTGTGCGTTAACAGAAGTGCTACTGTACAGGAGGGGGTTTTGGTGTGTGCGTTAGCAGAAGTGCTACTGTACAGGAGGGGGTTTTGGTGTGTGCGTTAGCAGAAGTGCTACTGTACAGGATGGGGTTTTGGTGTGTGCGTTAGCAGAAGTGCTACTGTACAGGAGGGGGTTTTGGTGTGTGCTACTGTACAGGATGGGGTTTTGGTGTGTGCGTTAGCAGAAGTGCTACTGTACAGGAGGGGGTTTTGGTGTGTGCTACTGTACAGGATGGGGTTTTGGTGTGTGCGTTAACAGAAGTGCTACTGTACAGGAGGGGGTTTTGGTGTGTGCGTTAGCAGAAGTGCTACTGTACAGGATGGGGTTTTGGTGTGTGCGTTAACAGAAGTGCTACTGTACCGGAGGGGGTTTTGGTGTGTGCGTTAGCAGAAGTGCTACTGTACAGGAGGGGGTTTTGGTGTGTGCGTTAGCAGAAGTGCTACTGTACAGGACGGGGTTTTGGTGTGTGCGTTAGCAGAAGTGCTACTGTACAGGAGGGGGTTTTGGTGTGTGCTACTGTACAGGATGGGGTTTTGGTGTGTGCGTTAGCAGAAGTGCTACTGTACAGGAGGGGGTTTTGGTGTGTGCTACTGTACAGGATGGGGTTTTGGTGTGTGCGTTAGCAGAAGTGCTACTGTACAGGAGGGGGTTTTGGTGTGTGCTACTGTACAGGATGGGGTTTTGGTGTGTGCGTTAGCAGAAGTGCTACTGTACAGGATGGGGTTTTGGTGTGTGCGTTAGCAGAAGTGCTACTGTACAGGAGGGGGTTTTGGTGTGTGCTACTGTACAGGATGGGGTTTTGGTGTGTGCGTTAGCAGAAGTGCTACTGTACAGGAGGGGGTTTTGGTGTGTGCTACTGTACAGGATGGGGTTTTGGTGTGTGCGTTAGCAGAAGTGCTACTGTACAGGAGGGGTTTTGGTGTGTGCGTTAGCAGAAGTGCTACTGTACAGGATGGGGTTTTGGTGTGTGCGTTAGCAGAAGTGCTACTGTACAGGAGGGGGTTTTGGTGTGTGCGTTAGCAGAAGTGCTACTGTACAGGAGGGGGTTTTGGTGTGTGCTACTGTACAGGATGGGGTTTTGGTGTGTGCGTTAGCAGAAGTGCTACTGTATAGGAGGGGTTTTGGTGTGTGCGTTAGCAGAAGTGCTACTGTACAGGAGGGGTTTTGGTGTGTGCGTTAGCAGAAGTGCTACTGTACAGGATGGGGTTTTGGTGTGTGCGTTAGCAGAAGTGCTACTGTACAGGAGGGGGTTTTGGTGTGTGCTACTGTACAGGATGGGGTTTTGGTGTGTGCGTTAGCAGAAGTGCTACTGTATAGGAGGGGTTTTGGTGTGTGCGTTAGCAGAAGTGCTACTGTACAGGATGGGGTTTTGGTGTGTGCGTTAGCAGAAGTGCTACTGTACAGGAGGGGGTTTTGGTGTGTGCTACTGTACAGGATGGGGTTTTGGTGTGTGTGTTAGCAGAAGTGCTACTGTACAGGAGGGGGTTTTGGAGTGTGCGTTAGCAGAAGTGCTACTGTACAGGATGGGGTTTTGGTGTGTGCGTTAACAGAAGTGCTACTGTACAGGAGGGGGTTTTGGTGTGTGCGTTAGCAGAAGTGCTACTGTACAGGAGGGGGTTTTGGTGTGTGCGTTAGCAGAAGTGCTACTGTACAGGATGGGGTTTTGGTGTGTGCGTTAGCAGAAGTGCTACTGTATAGGAGGGGTTTTGGTGTGTGCGTTAGCAGAAGTGCTACTGTACAGGAGGGGTTTTGGTGTGTGCGTTGTAGAAGTGCTACTGTACAGGAGGGGGTTTTGTTCTGTGTTAGCAGAAGTGCTACTGTACAGGAGGGGTTTTGGAGTGTGCGTTAGCAGAAGTGCTACTGTACAGGATGGGGTTTTTGTGTGTGCGTTAGCAGAAGTACTACTGTACAGGAGGGGGTTTTGGTGTGTGCGTTAGCAGAAGTGCTACTGTACAGGAGGGGGTTTTGGTGTGTGCGTTAGCAGAAGTGCTACTGTACAGGGCGGGTTTTTGGTGTGTGCGTTAGCAGAAGTGCTACTGTACAGGATGGGGTTTTGGTGTGTGCGTTAGCAGAAGTGCTACTGTACAGGAGGGGGTTTTGGTGTGTGCGTTCGCAGAAGTGCTACTGTACAGGAGGGGGTTTTGGTGTGTGCGTTAGCAGAAGTGCTACTGTACAGGAGGGGGTTTTGTTGTGTGTTAGCAGAAGTGCTACTGTACAGGATGGGGTTTTGGTGTGTGCGTTAGTAGAAGTGCTACTATACAGGAGGGGTTTTGGTGTGTGCGTTGCAGAAGTGCTACTGTACAGGAGGGGGTTTTGTTCTGTGTTAGCAGAAGTGCTACTGCACAGGAGGGGTTTTGGAGTGTGCGTTAGCAGAAGTGCTACTGTACAGGAGGGGGTTTTGGTGTGTGCGTTCGCAGAAGTGCTACTGTACAGGAGGGGGTTTTGGTGTGTGCGTTAGCAGAAGTGCTACTGTACAGGATGGGGTTTTGGTGTGTGCGTTAGCAGAAGTGCTACTGTATAGGAGGGGTTTTGGTGTGTGCGTTAGTAGAAGTGCTACTATACAGGAGGGGTTTTGGTGTGTGCGTTGCAGAAGTGCTACTGTACATGAGGGGGTTTTGTTCTGTGTTAGCAGAAGTGCTACTGCACAGGAGGGGTTTTGGAGTGTGCGTTAGCAGAAGTGCTACTGTACAGGATGGGGTTTTGGTGTGTGCGTTAGCAGAAGTACTACTGTACCGGAGGGGGTTTTGGTGTGTGCGTTAGCAGAAGTGCTACTGTACAGGATGGGGTTTTGGTGTGTGCGTTAGCAGAAGTGCTACTGTACAGGACGGGGTTTTGGTGTGTGCGTTAGCAGAAGTGCTACTGTACAGGATGGGGTTTTGGTGTGTGCGTTAGCAGAAGTGCTACTGTACCGGAGGGGGTTTTGGTGTGTGCGTTAGCAGAAGTGCTACTGTACAGGAGGGGGTTTTGGTGTGTGCGTTAGCAGAAGTGCTACTGTACAGGATGGGGTTTTGGTGTGTGCGTTAGCAGAAGTGCTACTGTACAGGGCGGGTTTTTGGTGTGGACAATTGCAACCCGGACACTTACAACCCGGACAATTGCAACCCGGACAATTGCAACCCAGACAATTGCGACCCGGACAATTGCAACCCAGACAATTGCAACCCAGACAATTGCGACCCGATCATAAATTAATAGTCATACAACATTCTATAGATTTCAAATAGATTATATCATAGCTAGTAAAAAAATAATACATGAACAATGTTAACAATATACGTAGCGTAGGTTATGCCAAAACAATTAATTTTAATTCTAAGCATTCCAGAATATCTAATTGTAAATAATATAGGGCCAACCGCTCCTATGTAGCCACTGTAATTAATATAGCCATAGTAATGAAATGTAGCTACAGTAATTATAATACAATTAGTAAAATTAATATAAAAAGTATTCCAGAATATAACATTGCGAATAATGTAGTCACTATTTTAAAATGTTGCTACAGTAATTTAAATATAGCGAGCTACCCTTACAATTTCGACCCAGCAAATTTAATAAAATCATGGGCCACAGTAGTACCGTCCGGGTTGCAATTCTCCGGACACAAGTAAGTCCGCCTGAGTGTATAATTTCTAAATCTAATTCCTTGTTATTGATTAGTATGGGTTTCACGAATTAGGCTGGTAGTACTGGAATTCTTGAACATCTATTTTTGAACTTTTATACTCACTTGTTTTGCTCCCAGTAATTCAATTGGTCCTCATTTCATCGACCCCAAGGGATTTGAGGTTGATTGAATCCTGGCGGGGTTCGAACCCACAACCGATATATTACTGACCCCAGGGTCAACCAACTGAGCTACCCCGCCTTTTTACTTCAAAGCAGTAGGTTGCAATAGCAGATCAAAGAGGAATAATTCTTCTGTTGTCTCAAGGTCTAATGCTAACTATAAGTAACCAATTCCAATAACATTGTTCTTTATTTATATCACAACTCATAACACCATGTAAATAACCATAAAATAAAATAAATATCTTATTATTATTAATAGAACTGCAATAAACTGAAACTGCTCTGATTAAAACAACAAAATTTCAGCGCTAAATAGAAAATAAAACATAAAAACAAACTGATACAAAGACGGACAGGGTTAGAGGTTGATCGACTACGGGACAGACACCACTCTGTGGAGAACCATGGCTCCGTTGATACAAGTTTCAATGGTTCCCCCTTGAGAAAGTGTTTGCCGACCTCTACAATGCGAACTCGTACAAGCTTCCCCATAAACTCGGGCCGAGGTGGGACCAGTACTTGGTCGTAGGAATCGTTGTGTCCGACGTAATAGCGACCGTCGTGCGACAACTCGGACACCAACACGTTGTACCTGAGTCCCAGCTGGTGCGAGTACGTCCCGTAGGAGCGGAACAACTCGGACATCCTACGAGTCCGGGACTTAACCTCCTGCGTGGGGACCCGCGGTAGACGCGCGGCCGGGGTACCGGGACGCGGGAAGAACTGGTTGATGAACAGACTCGGGAACTTGTGCCGTCGTACCAACTCGAGACTACCGAGGAAGTCCGCCTCCGTCTCGGTGGGAAACCCGCAGATAATATCGGTTGCGACGGTGAGTCCCGGAACCCGCTCGCGAAGAAAACCGACGACTCTATCGAACTCAGCAACCGAGTACTCACGTTTCATATCTGAGAGGACCATATCGGAACCTGACTGAACCGGAATATGAAGGAACTTATAAACCCTGTGGTCATTCAATATCTCCGCCATGGCTTCTAGATGTTCTAGAATATACGGGGGGTTAGTCATCCCGAGACGGATCCGCCCCAGGACGGGACTACCGCGACCAACTCCCGTAGCAACTCCGGCAAATTGACCCCCAGATCCCGACCGTAGGCCCCGAGGTCCTCACTGGTCAACCAGACCTCCACGACCCCCTCGGTGAAAGCGGTCGTCGCTCGCGCCACCAACTCCGCCACTGGGTAGGATCCCAGCTCCCCGCGTGCGTGCTTTGTTTTGCAGTAGGTGCACTGGTTGAGACAGCCAGTATTCACTGCAAGGATCTCTATTAAACGATTACGGCGGATTTTCGGCAACTCTAATGATGCGCCGCCCAGTTTCTTCCCGTTTACCTTCTTGGTGCCTAGGAGTCGCACTGTATTACCTTTCAGCGTCTCCTCTACAACCTCCACTACCCGGTCTATCTGCTGAACTCCGACCACACTAACCCCCGACAAATAGTCGGCGGAGGGACGGGATTGAGAGACGCATCCAGCGGCTACTACCCGAACACCCTTTGCCGTAGCGGCCTCCACGAGATTCCGGAAATGATCCTCGGCCGGGGTTTTCACCGTGCAGCTGTTGAGGATCCAGAGGTTTGCTT
>JAUCBJ010004766.1:0-62254 GCA_032718475.1 Nemertoderma westbladi
CTGGTACTGAGGTACAGTATAGTGTAGATAGATGATTACAATATTGTAAGTTATTAAAATTTGAGACGGGGGGGGGGGGGGGGGGGTTGGTTTGGGTTGGAACTTGACGCAAATTGCACTGCACTTCGGCAAATTAAATTAACAGAGTTAATTATACATTAAGGTAAACGAGCAGGTTACCGTGGCACTTTATTCTGACCAAAACAATAAAGAATGTCCATAGCACAGGCTAGAGTTTAAATTTTGTGAGTAATTATCTGTTATTTGCGTCTATTTTGCCCTGGAGAGTCATGAATTTTGATTGATTCAAGCAATTCCCCTACTTTTCGGATAGTAATAGAACTGAACCGAAATGGTAGTTAGAAAAGCCCGTTTCTGTTACCTGCTCTTTTTTCTCATTTTGTATTGTAACTAATTGTTTATTGTTTTGGTTAGCGAAGCCCGCCTCTGGTACCTGCTCCTTTCCCTCAATTAGTATGTTACCTGCTCTTTTTCCTCATTTTGTAATGTAACTGTTTATTGTTTTGGTAAGAAAAGCTCGCATCTGTAAGCTGCCCCTTTCTCTCAATTGGTAATTTTATCGTTTATTGTTTTGGTTCGAAAAGACCGTCTATGTAACCTGCTCTTAATTGAAGAAATGCATACATAATAAGCCATACTGCGGACAACAAAAGTATTATGCAAAATTCATAAAAAAATGCGGACAAACGTCAAATGAACGGACATAAAAAATCACTGCCAAAAAGCGGTATGCTTTATTATGCTGCCTGTATATGTATATAGTAAAACGAACTTAGATCCTATGTATGGAGTATATCTATAAATCAAAAACAACTAAACAATTTCTTGCAACTAGAGGGGAGTTATTTCAGCCTTTAGGGAAGTGTTCTCAGCCTAAGCTGAGAAGACTGGGGAGTGTTCTCAGCCTAAGCTGAGAAGACTGGGGAGTGTTCTCAGCCTAAGCTGAAAAGACTGTGGAGTGTTCTCGGCCTAGGCTGAGAAGACTGGGGAGTGTTCTCAGCCTAGGCTGAGACGACTGGGGAGTGTTCTCAGCCTAAGCTGATACGACTGGGGAGTGTTCTCAGCCTAGGCTGAGATAACTGGAGGGGGGGGGGGGGGGGGGGGGGGGGGGGGTCATGTTTGGTAGGGAGTTATCTCAGCCTAAAGCTCTATTACAGTATCCCTATTATTCCCCTATTTTTCCGATTTATCCCGTAAAATTTGAACTTTGAACAATATGTTGTAGATGTTGTAAAAATCAAAAATAGGCTTAATGAAATTTTTCAATTTTCATCGCGTTTGAACCGAGGTAGATACTTACAGCTTTTGTAAATAACGGTACCAAATATACTACATGATCATCACCATCAACATGACCCAGATAGTTTCTCTTTGGAGATTTGAACCTATTCACAGCGTTTGGAGCGGAACCACGATGCGGTATTGGAACCGTCAGCGAATCAGGGCGGCGGTTCGAACTGCGGTCCTCGGAGGGCGAAATATATTCCGAATGTCGGCGAGTTGTCGACGCCGACGTGCCAAGCATCTCTGTACTGTACGAACAATCGGACTGAAGTTTATATGTACCCTAATAATCCTGTGGTGTTGGTGGATATAAAGTTTCGTATCCTATAGCGCGCTATAGAGTTGGTGGATATAAAGTTTCGTATCCTATAGCAAGGCTATAGGACATAACGCTATAGGGTGGATACAACGGAACTCATATTGAGAACCTGATTATTGAAAATAATGTTTCTATCTCGGAAAAATTAATTTCATATCTTTAAAATTAATTTGAAAATTTTGAAAATATATGTATGGGTCTTTATTATAGTTGCAAAATATTTTTTTAACAAAAACACTGACGATCCTGAGTTATTGCCGAACGTGGGAACATCGAATTCTAAGAAGTTGATTTAATAATTACAAATTCCGTTTAACAAATTTTCAAATATTTCAATCCAATTGTTGCTGAGAGCGGGGACCTCGGAACGAAATATAAAGTAACAGTGAATTTGAAATTTAAAAGCGCCGTTTTATATATTATTTAAAGGTTACAAATCCACATCAACGGACAATATTTACAGCTGAAAACTACTACTACTACCAATCAAACTACTGTGTACCAAAAACAAAAGTGCAAGCGTGACCAATCAAACTACTGTGTACCAAAAACAAAAGTGCAAGCGTGACCAATCAAACTACTGTGTACCAAAAACAAAAGTGCAAGCGTGACCAATCAAACTACTGTGTACCAAAAACAAAAGTGCAAGCGTGACCAATCAAACTACTGTGTACCAAAAACAAAAGTGCAAGCGTGACCAATCAAACTACTGTGTACCAAAAACAAAAGTGCAAGCGTGACCAATCAAACTACTGTGTACCAAAAACAAAAGTGCAAGCGTGACCAATCAAACTACTGTGTACCAAAAACAAAAGTGCAAGCGTGACCAATCAAACTACTGTGTACCAAAAACAAAAGTGCAAGCGTGACCAATCAAACTACTGTGTACCAAAAACAAAAGTGCAAGCGTGACCAATCAAACTACTGTGTACCAAAAACAAAAGTGCAAGCGTGACCAATCAAACTACTGTGTACCAAAAACAAAAGTGCGAGCGTGACCAATCAAACTACTGTGTACCAAAAACAAAAGTGCAAGCGTGACCAATCAAACTACTGTGTACCAAAAACAAAAGTGCAAGCGTGACCAATCAAACTACTGTGTACCAAAAACAAAAGTGCAAGCGTGACCAATCAAACTAGACCTACGTGTACCAAAAACAAAAGTGCAAGCGTGACCAATCAAACTAGACCTACTGTGTACCAAAAACCAAAAGTGCAAGCGTGACCAATCAAACTACTGTGTACCAAAAACAAGTGCAAGCGTGACCAATCAAACTACTGTGTACCAAAAACAAAAGTGCGAGCGTGACCAATCAAACTACTGTGTACCAAAAACAAGTGCAAGCGTGACCAATCAAACTACTGTGTACCAAAAACAAAAGTGCAAGCGTGACCAATCAAACTACTGTGTACCAAAAACAAAAGTGCAAGCGTGACCAATCAAACTACTGTGTACCAAAAACAAAAGTGCAAGCGTGACCAATCAAACTACTGTGTACCAAAAACAAAAGTGCAAGCGTGACCAATCAAACTACTGTGTACCAAAAACAAAAGTGCGAGCGTGACCAATCAAACTACTGTGTACCAAAAACAAAGTGCAAGCGTGACCAATCAAACTACTGTGTACCAAAAACAAAAGTGCGAGCGTGACCAATCAAACTACTGTGTACCAAAAACAAAAGTGCAAGCGTGACCAATCAAACTACTGTGTACCAAAAACAAAAGTGCAAGCGTGACCAATCAAACTACTGTGTACCAAAAACAAAAGTGCAAGCGTGACCAATCAAACTACTGTGTACCAAAAACAAAAGTGCAAGCGTGACCAATCAAACTACTGTGTACCAAAAACAAAAGTGCAAGCGTGACCAATCAAACTACTGTGTACCAAAAACAAAAGTGCAAGCGTGACCAATCAAACTACTGTGTACCAAAAACAAAAGTGCAAGCGTGACCAATCAAACTACTGTGTACCAAAAACAAAAGTGCAAGCGTGACCAATCAAACTACTGTGTACCAAAAACAAAAGTGCAAGCGTGACCAATCAAACTACTGTGTACCAAAAACAAAAGTGCGAGCGTGACCAATCAAACTACTGTGTACCAAAAACAAAAGTGCAAGCGTGACCAATCAAACTACTGTGTACCAAAAACAAAAGTGCAAGCGTGACCAATCAAACTACTGTGTACCAAAAACAAAAGTGCAAGCGTGACCAATCAAACTACTGTGTACCAAAAACAAAAGTGCAAGCGTGACCAATCAAACTACTGTGTACCAAAAACAAAAGTGCAAGCGTGACCAATCAAACTACTGTGTACCAAAAACAAAGTGCAAGCGTGACCAATCAAACTACTGTGTACCAAAAACAAAAGTGCGAGCGTGACCAATCAAACTACTGTGTACCAAAAACAAGTGCAAGCGTGACCAATCAAACTACTGTGTACCAAAAACAAAAGTGCAAGCGTGACCAATCAAACTACTGTGTACCAAAAACAAAAGTGCAAGCGTGACCAATCAAACTACTGTGTACCAAAAACAAAAGTGCAAGCGTGACCAATCAAACTACTGTGTACCAAAAACAAAAGTGCAAGCGTGACCAATCAAACTACTGTGTACCAAAAACAAAAGTGCGAGCGTGACCAATCAAACTACTGTGTACCAAAAACAAAAGTGCAAGCGTGACCAATCAAACTACTGTGTACCAAAAACAAAAGTGCGAGCGTGACCAATCAAACTACTGTGTACCAAAAACAAAAGTGCAAGCGTGACCAATCAAACTACTGTGTACCAAAAACAAAAGTGCAAGCGTGACCAATCAAACTAGACCTACTGTGTACCAAAAACAAAAGTGCAAGCGTGACCAATCAAATCTACTGTGTACCAAAAACAAAAGTGCAAGCGTGACCAATCAAACTAGACCTACTGTGTACCAAAAACAAAAGTGCAAGCGTGACCAATCAAACTAGACCTACTGTGTACCAAAAACAAAAGTGCAAGCGTGACCAATCAAACTACTGTGTACCAAAAACAAAAGTGCAAGCGTGACCAATCAAACTACTGTGTACCAAAAACAAAAGTGCGAGCGTGACCAATCAAACTACTGTGTACCAAAAACAAAAGTGCAAGCGTGACCAATCAAACTACTGTGTACCAAAAACAAGTGCAAGCGTGACCAATCAAACTACTGTGTACCAAAAACAAAAGTGCGAGCGTGACCAATCAAACTACTGTGTACCAAAAACAAAGTGCAAGCGTGACCAATCAAACTACTGTGTACCAAAAACAAGTGCAAGCGTGACCAATCAAACTACTGTGTACCAAAAACAAAAGTGCGAGCGTGACCAATCAAACTACTGTGTACCAAAAACAAGTGCAAGCGTGACCAATCAAACTACTGTGTACCAAAAACAAAAGTGCGAGCGTGACCAATCAAACTACTGTGTACCAAAAACAAAAGTGCAAGCGTGACCAATCAAACTACTGTGTACCAAAAACAAAAGTGCAAGCGTGACCAATCAAACTAGACCTACTGTGTACCAAAAACAAAAGTTCAAGCGTGACCAATCAAATTACTGTGTACCAAAAACAAAAGTGCAAGCGTGACCAATCAAACTAGACCTACTGTGTACCAAACACAAAAGTGCAAGCGTGACCAATCAAACTAGACCTACTGTGTACCAAAAACAAAAGTGCAAGCGTGACCAATCAAACTACTGTGTACCAAAAACAAGTGCAAGCGTGACCAATCAAACTACTGTGTACTAAAAACAAAAGTGCGAGCGTGACCAATCAAACTACTGTGTACCAAAAACAAGTACAAGCGTGACCAATCAAACTACAGTGTACCAAAAACAAAAGTGCGAGCGTGACCAATCAAACTACTGTGTACCAAAAACAAAAGTGCCGGCGTGACCAATCAAACTACTGTGTACCAAAAACAAAAGTGCAAGCGTGACCAATCAAACTACTGTGTACCAAAAACAAAAGCGCGAGCGTGACCAATCAAACTACTGTGTTCCAAAAACAAAATGGCGAGTGTGACCAATCAAACTACTGTGTACCGAAAACAAAAGTGCAAGCGTGACCAATCAAACTACTGTGTCCCAAAAACAAAAGTGCAAGCGTGACCAATCAAACTACTGTGTACCAAAAACAAAAGTGCAAGCGTGACCAATCAAACTACTGTGTACCAAAAACAAAAGTGCAAGCGTGACCAATCAAACTAGACCTACTGTGTACCAAAAACAAAAGTGCAAGCGTGACCAATCAAACTAGACCTACTGTGTACCAAAAACCAAAAGTGCAAGCGTTACCAATCAAACTACTGTGTACCAAAAACAAGTGCAAGCGTGACCAATCAAACTACTGTGTACCAAAAACAAAAGTGCAAGCGTGACCAATCAAACTAGACCTACTGTGTACCAAAAACAAAATGGCGAGCGTGACCAATCAAACTACTGTGTACCGAAAACAAAAGTGCAAGCGTGACCAATCAAACTAATGTGTACCAAAAACAAAAGTGCAAGCGTGACCAATCAAACTACTGTGTACCAAAAACAAAAGTGCAAGCGTGACCAATCAACCTACTGTGTACCAAAAACAAAAGTGCAAGCGTGACCAATCAAACTAGACCTACTGTGTACCAAAAACAAAAGTGCAAGCGTGACCAATCAAACTAGACCTACTGTGTACCAAAAACAAAAGTGCGAGCGTGACCAATCAAACTACTGTGTACCAAAAACAAACGTGCAAGCGTGACCAATTAAACTACTGTGTACCAAAAACAAAAGTGCGAGCGTGACCAATCAAACTACTGTGTACCAAAACAAAAACAAAAGTGCAAGCGTGACCAATCAAACTACTGTGTACCAAAAACAAAAGTGCAAGCGTGACCAATCAAACTACTGTGTACCAAAAACAATAGTGCAAGCGTGACCAATCAAACTACTGTGTACCAATAACTAAAGTGCAAGTGTGACCAATCAAACTACTGTGTACCAAAAACAAAAGTGCAAGCGTGACCAATCAAACTACTGTGTACCAAAAACAAAAGTGCAAGCGTGACCAATCAAACTACTGTGTACCAAAAACAAAAGTGCAAGCGTGACCAATCAAACTACTGTGTACCAAAAACAAAAGTGCAAGCGTGACCTGTCAAACTACTGTGTACCAAAAACAAAAGTGCAAGCGTGACCAATAAAACTACTGTGTACCAAAAACAAAAGTGCGAGCGTGACCAATCAAACTACTGTGTACCAAAAACAAAAGTGCGAGCGTGACCAATCAAACTACTGTGTACCAAAAACAAAAGTGCAAACGTGACCAATCAAACTAGACCTACTGTGTACCAAAAAAAAAAGTGCAAGCGTGACCAATCAAACTACTGTTTACCAAAAACAAAAGTGCAAGCGTGACCAATCAAACTACTGTGTACCAAAAACAAAAGTGCAAGCGTGACCAATCAAACTAGACCTACTGTGTACCAAAAAAAAAGTGCAAGCGTGACCAATCAAACTAGACCTACTGTGTACCAAAAACCAAAAGCGCAAGCGTGACCAATCAAACTACTGTGTACCAAAAACAAGTGATAGCGTGACCAATCAAACTACTGTGTACCAAAAACAAAAGTGCGAGCGTGAAAAATCAAACTACTGTGTACAAAAACAAGTGCAAGCGTAACCAATCAAACTACTGTGTACCAAAACAAAAGTGCGAGCGTGACCAATCAAACTACTGTGTACCAAAACAAAAACAAAAGTGCAAGCGTGACTAATCAAACTACTGTGTACCAAAAACAAAAGTGCAAGCGTGACCAATCAAACTACTGTGTACCAAAAACAAAAGTGCAAGCGTGACCAATCAAACTACTGTGTACCAATAACAAAAGTGCAAGTGTGACCAATCAAACTACTGTGTACCAAAAACAAAAGTGCAAGCGTGACCAATCAAACTACTGTGTACCAAAAACAAAAGTGCAAGCGTGACCAATCAAACTACTGTGTACAAAAACAAAAGTGCAAGCGTGACCAATCAAACTACTGTGTACCAAAAACAAAACTGCAAGCGTGACCTGTCAAACTACTGTGTACCAAAAACAAAAGTGCAAGCGTGACCAATAAAACTACTGTGTACCAAAAACAAAAGTGCGAGCGTGACCAATCAAACTACTGTGTACCAAAAACAAAAGTGCGAGCGTGACCAATCAAACTACTGTGTACCAAAAACAAAAGTGCAAGCGCGACCAATCAAACTACTGTGTATCAAAAACAAAAGTGCAAGCGTGACCAATCAAACTAGACCTACTGTGTACCAAAAACAAAAGTGCAAGCGTGACCAATCAAACTAGACCTACTGTGTACCAAAAACAAGTGATAGCGTGACCAATCAAACTACTGTGTACCAAAAACAAAAGTGCGAGCGTGAAAAATCAAACTACTGTGTACCAAAAACAAGTGCAAGCGTAACCAATCAAACTACTGTGTACCAAAAACAAAAGTGCAAGCGTGACCAATCAAACTAGACCTACTGTGTACCAAAAACAAAAGTGCAAGCGTGACCAATCAAACTAGACCTACTGTGTACCAAAAACAAAAGTGCGAGCGTGACCAATCAAACTACTGTGTACCAAAAACAAAAGTGCAAGCGTGACCAATCAAACTACTGTGTATCAAAAACAAAAGTGCAAGCGTGACCAATCAAACTAGACCTACTGTGTACCAAAAACAAAAGTGCAAGCGTGACCAATCAAACTAGACCTACTGTGTACCAAAAACCAAAAGTGCAAGCGTGACCAATCAAACTACTGTGTACCAAAAACAAAAGTGCGAGCGTGACCAATCAAACTACTGTGTACCAAAAACAAGTGCAAGCGTGACCAATCAAAATACTGTGTACTAAAAAGAAAAGTGCGAGCGTTACCAATCAAACTACTGTGTACCAAAAACAAGTGCAAGCGTGACCAATCAAACAACTACTGTGTACCAAAACAAAAACAAAAGTGCAAGCGTGACCAATCAAACTACTGTGTACCAAAAACAAAAGTGCAAGCGTGACCAATCAAACTACTGTGTACCAAAAACGAAAGTGCAAGCGTGACCAATCAAACTACTGTGTACCAATAACAAAAGTGCAAGTGTGACCAATCAAACTACTGTGTACCAAAAACAAAAGTGCAAGCGTGACCAATCAAACTACTGTGTACCAAAAACAAAAGTGCAAGCGTGACCAATCAAACTACTGTGTACCAAAAACAAAAGTGCAAGCGTGACCAATCAAACTACTGTGTACCAAAAACAAAAGTGCAAGCGTGACCTGTCAAACTACTGTGTACCAAAAACAAAAGTGCAAGCGTGACCAATAAAATTACTGTGTACCAAAAACAAAAGTGCGAGCGTGACCAATCAAACTACTGTGTACCAAAAACAAAAGTGCGAGCGTGACCAATCAAACTACTGTGTACCAAAAACAAAAGTGCAAACGTGACCAATCAAACTACTGTGTATCAAAAACAAAAGTGCAAGCGTGACCAATCAAACTAGACCTACTGTGTACCAAAAAAAAAAGTGCAAGCGTGACCAATCAAACTAGACCTACTGTGTACCAAAAACCAAAAGTGCAAGCGTGACCAATCAAACTACTGTGTACCAAAAACAAGTGATAGCGTGACCAATCAAACTACTGTGTACCAAAAACAAAAGTGCGAGCGTGAAAAATCAAACTACTGTGTACAAAAACAAGTGCAAGCGTAACCAATCAAACTACTGTGTACCAAAAACAAAAGTGCGAGCGTGACCAATCAAACTACTGTGTACCAAAACAAAAACAAAAGTGCAAGCGTGACCAATCAAACTACTGTGTACCAAAAACAAAAGTGCAAGCGTGACCAATCAAACTACTGTGTACCAAAAACAAAAGTGCAAGCGTAACCAATCAAACTACTGTGTACCAATAACAAAAGTGCAAGTGTGACCAATCAAACTACTGTGTACCAAAAACAAAAGTGCAAGCGTGACCAATCAAACTACTGTGTACCAAAAACAAGTGATAGCGTGACCAATCAAACTACTGTGTACCAAAAACAAAAGTGCGAGCGTGAAAAATCAAACTACTGTGTACCAAAAACAAGTGCAAGCGTAACCAATCAAACTACTGTGTACCAAAAACAAAAGTGCAAGCGTGACCAATCAAACTAGACCTACTGTGTACCAAAAACAAAAGTGCAAGCGTGACCAATCAAACTAGACCTACTGTGTACCAAAAACAAAAGTGCGAGAGTGACCAATCCAACTACTGTGTACCAAAAACAAAAGTGCAAGCGTGACCAATCAAACTACTGTGTATCAAAAACAAAAGTGCAAGCGTGACCAATCAAACTAGACCTACTGTGTACCAAAAACAAAAGTGCAAGCGTGACCAATCAAACTAGACCTACTGTGTACCAAAAACCAAAAGTGCAAGCGTGACCAATCAAACTACTGTGTACCAAAAACAAAAGTGCGAGCGTGACCAATCAAACTACTGTGTACCAAAAACAAGTGCAAGCGTGACCAATCAAAATACTGTGTACTAAAAAGAAAAGTGCGAGCGTGACCAATCAAACTACTGTGTACCAAAAACAAGTGCAAGCGTGACCAATCAAACTACTGTGTACCAAAACAAAAACAAAAGTGCAAGCGTGACCAATCAAACTACTGTGTACCAAAAACAAAAGTGCAAGCGTGACCAATCAAACTACTGTGTACCAAAAACGAAAGTGCAAGCGTGACCAATCAAACTACTGTGTACCAATAACAAAAGTGCAAGTGTGACCAATCAAACTACTGTGTACCAAAAACAAAAGTGCAAGCGTGACCAATCAAACTACTGTGTACCAAAAACAAAAGTGCAAGCGTGACCAATCAAACTACTGTGTACCAAAAACAAAAGTGCAAGCGTGACCAATCAAACTACTGTGTACCAAAAACAAAAGTGCAAGCGTGACCTGTCAAACTACTGTGTACCAAAAACAAAAGTGCAAGCGTGACCAATAAAATTACTGTGTACCAAAAACAAAAGTGCGAGCGTGACCAATCAAACTACTGTGTACCAAAAACAAAAGTGCGAGCGTGACCAATCAAACTACTGTGTACCAAAAACAAAAGTGCAAACGTGACCAATCAAACTACTGTGTATCAAAAACAAAAGTGCAAGCGTGACCAATCAAACTAGACCTACTGTGTACCAAAAAAAAAAGTGCAAGCGTGACCAATCAAACTAGACCTACTGTGTACCAAAAACCAAAAGTGCAAGCGTGACCAATCAAACTACTGTGTACCAAAAACAAGTGATAGCGTGACCAATCAAACTACTGTGTACCAAAAACAAAAGTGCGAGCGTGAACAATCAAACTACTGTGTACAAAAACAAGTGCAAGCGTAACCAATCAAACTACTGTGTACCAAAAACAAAAGTGCGAGCGTGACCAATCAAACTACTGTGTACCAAAACAAAAACAAAAGTGCAAGCGTGACCAATCAAACTACTGTGTACCAAAAACAAAAGTGCAAGCGTGACCAATCAAACTACTGTGTACCAAAAACAAAAGTGCAAGCGTGACCAATCAAACTACTGTGTACCAATAACAAAAGTGCAAGTGTGACCAATCAAACTACTGTGTACCAAAAACAAAAGTGCAAGCGTGACCAATCAAACTACTGTGTACCAAAAACAAGTGATAGCGTGACCAATCAAACTACTGTGTACCAAAAACAAAAGTGCGAGCGTGAAAAATCAAACTACTGTGTACCAAAAACAAGTGCAAGCGTAACCAATCAAACTACTGTGTACCAAAAACAAAAGTGCAAGCGTGACCAATCAAACTAGACCTACTGTGTACCAAAAACAAAAGTGCAAGCGTGACCAATCAAACTAGACCTACTGTGTACCAAAAACAAAAGTGCGAGCGTGACCAATCAAACTACTGTGTACCAAAAACAAAAGTGCAAGCGTGACCAATCAAACTACTGTGTATCAAAAACAAAAGTGCAAGCGTGACCAATCAAACTAGACCTACTGTGTACCAAAAACAAAAGTGCAAGCGTGACCAATCAAACTAGACCTACTGTGTACCAAAAACCAAAAGTGCAAGCGTGACCAATCAAACTACTGTGTACCAAAAACAAGTGATAGCGTGACCAATCAAACTACTGTGTACCAAAAACAAAAGTGCGAGCGTGACCAATCAAACTACTGTGTACCAAAAACAAGTGCAAGCGTGACCAATCAAAATACTGTGTACTAAAAAGAAAAGTGCGAGCGTGACCAATCAAACTACTGTGTACCAAAAACAAGTGATAGCGTGACCAATCAAACTACTGTGTACCAAAAACAAAAGTGCGAGCGTGAAAAATCAAACTACTGTGTACAAAAACAAGTGCAAGCGTAACCAATCAAACTACTGTGTACCAAAAACAAAAGTGCGAGCGTGACCAATCAAACTACTGTGTACCAAAACAAAAACAAAAGTGCAAGCGTGACCAATCAAACTACTGTGTACCAAAAACAAAAGTGCAAGCGTGACCAATCAAACTACTGTGTACCAAAAACAAAAGTGCAAGCGTAACCAATCAAACTACTGTGTACCAATAACAAAAGTGCAAGTGTGACCAATCAAACTACTGTGTACCAAAAACAAAAGTGCAAGCGTGACCAATCAAACTACTGTG
This sequence comes from Nemertoderma westbladi, assembly GCA_032718475.1. Classification (NCBI taxonomy): domain Eukaryota; kingdom Metazoa; phylum Xenacoelomorpha; order Nemertodermatida; family Nemertodermatidae; genus Nemertoderma; species Nemertoderma westbladi. The sequence goes on from JAUCBJ010004766.1 coordinate 12,325, forward strand.
TACCAAAAACAAGTGATAGCGTGACCAATCAAACTACTGTGTACCAAAAACAAAAGTGCGAGCGTGAAAAATCAAACTAATGTGTACCAAAAACAAGTGCAAGCGTAACCAATCAAACTACTGTGTACCAAAAACAAAAGTGCAAGCGTGACCAATCAAACTAGACCTACTGTGTACCAAAAACAAAAGTGCAAGCGTGACCAATCAAACTAGACCTACTGTGTACCAAAAACAAAAGTGCGAGAGTGACCAATCCAACTACTGTGTACCAAAAACAAAAGTGCAAGCGTGACCAATCAAACTACTGTGTATCAAAAACAAAAGTGCAAGCGTGACCAATCAAACTAGACCTACTGTGTACCAAAAACAAAAGTGCAAGCGTGACCAATCAAACTAGACCTACTGTGTACCAAAAACCAAAAGTGCAAGCGTGACCAATCAAACTACTGTGTACCAAAAACAAAAGTGCGAGCGTGACCAATCAAACTACTGTGTACCAAAAACAAGTGCAAGCGTGACCAATCAAAATACTGTGTACTAAAAAGAAAAGTGCGAGCGTGACCAATCAAACTACTGTGTACCAAAAACAAGTGCAAGCGTGACCAATCAAACTACTGTGTACCAAAACAAAAACAAAAGTGCAAGCGTGACCAATCAAACTACTGTGTACCAAAAACAAAAGTGCAAGCGTGACCAATCAAACTACTGTGTACCAAAAACGAAAGTGCAAGCGTGACCAATCAAACTACTGTGTACCAATAACAAAAGTGCAAGTGTGACCAATCAAACTACTGTGTACCAAAAACAAAAGTGCAAGCGTGACCAATCAAACTACTGTGTACCAAAAACAAAAGTGCAAGCGTGACCAATCAAACTACTGTGTACCAAAAACAAAAGTGCAAGCGTGACCAATCAAACTACTGTGTACCAAAAACAAAAGTGCAAGCGTGACCTGTCAAACTACTGTGTACCAAAAACAAAAGTGCAAGCGTGACCAATAAAATTACTGTGTACCAAAAACAAAAGTGCGAGCGTGACCAATCAAACTACTGTGTACCAAAAACAAAAGTGCGAGCGTGACCAATCAAACTACTGTGTACCAAAAACAAAAGTGCAAACGTGACCAATCAAACTACTGTGTATCAAAAACAAAAGTGCAAGCGTGACCAATCAAACTAGACCTACTGTGTACCAAAAAAAAAAGTGCAAGCGTGACCAATCAAACTAGACCTACTGTGTACCAAAAACCAAAAGTGCAAGCGTGACCAATCAAACTACTGTGTACCAAAAACAAGTGATAGCGTGACCAATCAAACTACTGTGTACCAAAAACAAAAGTGCGAGCGTGAACAATCAAACTACTGTGTACAAAAACAAGTGCAAGCGTAACCAATCAAACTACTGTGTACCAAAAACAAAAGTGCGAGCGTGACCAATCAAACTACTGTGTACCAAAACAAAAACAAAAGTGCAAGCGTGACCAATCAAACTACTGTGTACCAAAAACAAAAGTGCAAGCGTGACCAATCAAACTACTGTGTACCAAAAACAAAAGTGCAAGCGTGACCAATCAAACTACTGTGTACCAATAACAAAAGTGCAAGTGTGACCAATCAAACTACTGTGTACCAAAAACAAAAGTGCAAGCGTGACCAATCAAACTACTGTGTACCAAAAACAAGTGATAGCGTGACCAATCAAACTACTGTGTACCAAAAACAAAAGTGCGAGCGTGAAAAATCAAACTACTGTGTACCAAAAACAAGTGCAAGCGTAACCAATCAAACTACTGTGTACCAAAAACAAAAGTGCAAGCGTGACCAATCAAACTAGACCTACTGTGTACCAAAAACAAAAGTGCAAGCGTGACCAATCAAACTAGACCTACTGTGTACCAAAAACAAAAGTGCGAGCGTGACCAATCAAACTACTGTGTACCAAAAACAAAAGTGCAAGCGTGACCAATCAAACTACTGTGTATCAAAAACAAAAGTGCAAGCGTGACCAATCAAACTAGACCTACTGTGTACCAAAAACAAAAGTGCAAGCGTGACCAATCAAACTAGACCTACTGTGTACCAAAAGCCAAAAGTGCAAGCGTGACCAATCAAACTACTGTGTACCAAAAACAAGTGATAGCGTGACCAATCAAACTACTGTGTACCAAAAACAAAAGTGCGAGCGTGACCAATCAAACTACTGTGTACCAAAAACAAGTGCAAGCGTGACCAATCAAAATACTGTGTACTAAAAAGAAAAGTGCGAGCGTGACCAATCAAACTACTGTGTACCAAAAACAAGTGCAAGCGTGACCAATCAAACTACTGTGTACCAAAAACAAAGTGCCGGCGTGTCCAATCAAACTACTGTGTACCAAAAACAAAAGTTCAAGCGTGACCAATCAAACTACTGTGTGCCAAAAACAAAAGTGCGAGCGTGACCAATCAAACTACTGTGTTCAAAAAACAAAAGTGCGAGCGTGATCAATCAAACTACTGTGTACCAAAAACAAAAGTGCAAGCGTGACCAATCAAACTACTGTGTACCAAAAACAAAATGGCGAGCGTAACCAATCAAACTACTGTGTACCGAAAACAAAAGTGCAAGCGTGACCAATCAAACTACTGTGTACCAAAAACAAAAGTGCAAGCGTGACCAATCAAACTACTGTGTACCAAAAACAAAAGTGCAAGCGTGACCAATCAAACTACTGTGTACCAAAAACAAAAGTGCAAGCGTGACCAATTAAACTACTGTGTACCAAAAACAAAGGTGCGAGGTGACCAATCAAACTACTGTGTACCAAAAACAAAAGTGCAAGCGTGACCAATCAAACTACTGTGTACCAAAAACAAAAGTGCAAGCGTGACCAATCAAACTACTGTGTACCAAAAACAAAAGTGCAAGCGTGACCAATCAAACTACTGTGTACCAAAAACAAAATGGCGAGCGTAACCAATCAAACTACTGTGTACCGAAAACAAAAGTGCAAGCGTGACCAATCAAACTACTGTGTACCAAAAACAAAAGTGCAAGCGTGACCAATCAAACTACTTACTGTGTACCAAAAACAAAAGTGCAAGCGTGACCAATCAAACTACTGTGTACCAATAACAAAAGTGCAAGTGTGACCAATCAAACTACTGTGTGCCAAAAACAAAAGTGCAAGCGTGACCAATCAAACTACTGTGTACCAAAAACAAAAGTGCCGGCGTGACCAATCAAACTACTGTGACCAAAAACAAAAGTGCAAGCGTGACCAATCAAACTACTGTGTACCAAAAACAAAAGTGCAAGCGTGACCAATTAAACTACTGTGTACCAAAAACAAAAGTGCAAGCGTGACCAATCAAACTACTGTGTACCAAAAACAAAAGTGCAAGCGTGACCAATCAAACTACTGTGTACCAAAAACAAAAGTGCAAGCGTGACCAATCAAACTACTGTGTACCAATAACAAAAGTGCAAGTGTGACCAATCAAACTACTGTGTGCCAAAAACAAAAGTGCAAGCGTGACCAATCAAACCACTGTGTACCAAAAACAAAAGTGCAAGCGTGACCAATCAAACTACTGTGTACCAATAACAAAAGTGCAAGTGTGACCAATCAAACTACTGTGTGCCAAAAACAAAAGTGCAAGCGTGACCAATCAAACTACTGTGTACCAATCTTGATTGCTTTCGCGCAATCAGATTAAGTGTAGGGGTAGGCCTACACTGTAGACGGGAAAGAAAAATATTCTAAAAAACTTGGAAAGATATTTTTCACACAATGATAATAAATAGTTATTACATGGGGGGAAAAGGTAGAAATTTTTTTCACTATAGCCAAAATTTATTTACCGAGCGTCAGCTAGGTTTTAATAAAGGGTCGAGAGAAAAAAAATGTTGTACGTTGGTAAATTTATAAATTATAGTATTTTTTTATCGCACAAATGTAAATATTTTAAACAACAATAATTTATCATGTATCTAATTAATTTTCCATTACTATAGCATATGATAAATCTGAATATTATGAATCTAAAACGCTAAATCTAATACGTTCATATCCAGAACCATCAATAGCTATACTGTACGTCCTACTGTTAAATAACCATTATGGATTCATATAGGAGCTATTAAATGGTAATGATGGTAAATTGATATGATATTAATGTATACAGTAATATAAATATTGTGCTACTGTATCCATACATACATACTGTATAATATTAAATTGCTATGCTATTCAACAGCTACTTTATATAATATTATATTCCTATACTATTCAACAGCTACTGTATAATATTAATGTTGCTACAGTATGCTATTAAATACAGTAGCTACTGTAGGCATATAATACAAACATAGAAAACATCTACATGTACTGTATGTACTGTATAATATTGATATTGCTATGATATTATTAAAATATGCGGTTCTCGTGCTCCAAACACTAGCTCATCGGTTGTAAGGTAACTAACTATAATACTTAATAATTATTGTCAATGATTTTGATGATTCCTATCAGCTGATGCTTCTACTGCTACTGTATAATAAAGTCGATATGAAACACAACAGCTGCGATCGCCATTACCCGGCCGAATTAATCAACCACTAAATGGATATCAACAATCTAGGGTACAAAGTTTAGTTCAAGCCAATTATTACGTGATCAATTGGGTCTATCTATCTATGCACATGATCTTTCCACCAATTCCACCCCCCATACTGTACGGCAGCATAGGAATAACTGTAATAACTACTGTAGAGTGAAGACTGGAATAAAAAGGGATGGGCCAACATTTATTAAATAATGAAATACTGTATGTAATTAACGAAATTGAGAAAAGAGAAACCCTCATAACTGCAATTAGGCCTAATGTAGGGCTAGGCAGACTGTATATTGCAAATGAACAATATCACATAATATTGGCAGATGTGATGTAAGGGGCTCTTCAGATGAGATTGATGACTATGGAATATTTTTTTTAATTATGAATTATTTTATATATATATGAAATTATTGATGATATTACTTTTGACACATCCAACAGCTAAGCATTAATAATATTAGTCTAAGGCAGATACTGGCGCAAGTTGGTCGCAAGTGAAGAAACTAATAACAATTTATTTTATAAAAAAAAAAGTGACGTTCTTTTGTCCGACTTTTTAATCCGCATTTTCGAAGAATAGTAAAAAGCATATATTTTTCGAGGAAGGAGGATGGGTAAAATAGGTTGGGAACCTTCGCCCGAGGGAAACCGTCGCCCAACAAACAGAAGGTGATTCCTATTAGTAACCATTTCAATTACTAATTGAGGGAAAGGAGCAGGTTACAGAGACGGCTTTTTCAAACAAAACAATAATAGTTTATTGGGCGAAGATTGCTCGCAGACGAAGATTTCCGCCGGCTGATAATTGCTCATTTCGAGGGCGAAGATTGCTCCGGGCGAAGATTGGACGCTGGCGAATCTATCACGCGGGCGAAGTTTGCTGCGTACCTGAAAATTGCTTTTACGGTTTCTTATTGGCCGCCAATTCGGAAATTAAAGTGTTCATTGCCCGCACTTTAGCAGACAATAAAAAAAGGGATATTGTAAAGAAAAAAGTAAAAAAATCTCCAGCGCAAATTTAAACGAAATCTATTTTGGTAATTACCTTAATTGCTTAATTTTTTTAAATTAATTGATCCAACCCACGGAACACATGAATGGCGTTTGTTACCATTTTGAGTCAGAAAATCCATTACAAATTATAGGGAGGGTACTCACACTATCAGCCTTGGTGAATATCGGCACCATATATACTAGCTGACCGTCTCTACGCGTTACCATTGTCGACTCGGGAGGACTGTGCTTCGCCAGACAGGCAGACTCGCGACCTGTACCGGTAGCGGTCCCATGACGCGATCGTGGCCCCGCTGGGTGTAGCATGAGCATACCGAACGCGTCCGACAAGCGTCGGAGCGTCGATCGTCGGTTCCCATCGCCACCGGCATTAAGCATCGCCGCATTCATCGCGATGTATCCACTAGCTATCAACCTCTTTGTCGGGGGTCGTCATTAAACCGAGGTGATTACATGTTGCGTTGAATGATCATACCATGCATTCCACTTAGAATCCCATCATTAATTATCAATTACATGATCAGAATGAATTGAATTTACACTACAAGCTAAACTACTGTACGATAAGTATTAGTGTCAGTTATTATATCGGGCGTCTATTTATCATAAAAAGTTTCCGTTTTCAATTTCTTTGTAGTAAATTAATTCTTATGGAGGATACTGCGATGTCATCCACCGCATAGACAATGGCTTGAATATTTTTAGTTGCCGTATAAAGTCACCCGCCTTATAAAGTTATACTTTACTTTATGCCATCCCTTTTTACCTTATTCTGTATGAAGTTACATAATATATCCATTTACGATTAAATATAAATAAAACTTGTAATAATGCGGATAGATTTTATAGGACAATGTGTTTTATAGTATGTAATATGTATCTACTGTAGTATCTGTCTATAGAACATAATGGTTACTTTTGATGACATTGGTAATTAGATAGTACCAAAGGAAATCCATTAATTATGCTATACTAATAATACCTCGGGGCTGCTATATAATGTATGTGGGATGGGAAGGGAGGGGGTAGGAAGCAAGTGACCGCCAACTCTGTAATTTACGCGGATATGATTAATATGGAGCGGAAATTGATGATAAGTAAGAATAAATTACAGAAAGTCTCAGATTAATCAGCTTATTCGTTAAACATAGAGAGGATACGCGTCCATGAAATGAAGAGCGTATTTCATATACGGGGGGAGAAGTCACAGTCACCTTCCAACCAATAATACGTATTTCAAACTCCATCCTCTCCATTGCTATTATTAATTAAACACATTTTGCCGACAGTGTCAATCAGCATATCAGAAAACTTATAGACATAAATTTAAAATGATACGTAGGCCCTTGATGATTTTTAATGATTTTACAAAGCAAAACATACAGTAGGGTACATAACAACTTAGGACATAACAATACATATCAAAATAAAGGAATTCTTAAATACAGATTAAGGGAAAAGTACAAGTCTACAAAATAATGCGCTTAAATACAGATTAAGGGAAAAGTACAAGTCTACAAAATAATGCGCTGCAAAATAATATTATATTATTTAAGATGCAGTAGAACAACTTGACTACGCATTTTCCTGGTGGTCACTGTTTTCCTAAAGGTCCTAATTAATGAAAACTAATTGCACACAATAAAATGAATGTTATTCCCCATTAATGAGCGGGTTAAATATCATTTATAATAGTGGGCTACCTAAAAAATATCACTTTTTGCCAACGGGAAAATATCAGTGATATTCCCGCGTTGCTATGCAACTGCCTATTATCCTAGGCCTAGCTCTATTAGCAAATCAGATTGTCAGAACCTACCGGTACCACAACACATTTTTGTATCATTATCCATTGTCTGAAATTGAAAGAACCAGACCGGTAGGCCTACGGTACCCAGTCTGTAGGCAGTATTGGGCTTACCAAGCTGCTTGGCATGGTATAGGCTTAGTACTGGTACGGATTCCAGGACCGGTACCTGTGTGTGGTTTTGTTTTTTTATCACTTAATTGCTGTCCGACTGCCTGAGGGATAAAGCTGCGAAGCTTTGAAGCTGTGGACTGGTAGCGAATAGCGCTGCGATACAAGTCTGTACAGCAGGCTAGGTAGACCGTACTGTACATATTTCGTGCTCTGTTCTGTCTTTATGTTTAATACGTAAGTTGGACGCGCAGTATGGAAATGAATATTGATTTTTTATTGGAATAATAATAAAAAAGCTGGCTTTAAATAAAACTTGATTTTTTAACTACAGTAAACTATTGATTATGGTAATGTAACACGGAAACAGTCTTTATGTATAGGCCTAACGGATATTTATGCGAAACCGGAATGCAAATTTCCCTGGCCACATTCTGGCCAGGGAAATAGGTCTCGAACCCACGTCATCTGGAGTCGGAGACCCGAGTTCAAGGCTCCGCTATAATTAAACGGTTAAACCACTACACAATTAGGCCTAATTCCCTTGATATTAATATGTTTACTATTAATGGTCCCGCATGCACCAGTATGAACTTATACAGTATTTAGTTATGCATTATTTAATCATTCTGAATGCACAAATACAATTTAATGATTTAATATATATTGATATATATTTAATCCCCCCAAAATACCAAGCCCCATTTACTTCACTTGCCCCCAAACAAAACCCTTTTACAATTGTTAATAATGTGGAATAACACATTTATTGCCCGGTTATCAAGTTATTTTCCCCAATATTTTACCCTCGGGCAGGAAACCCTCGGGCGGCGCCCTCGGGTAAAATATACGGGAAAATAACTTGATAACCGTGCAATAAGTATTGATATTTACTGTATAATTCAGGCTGCAGATCGCCATGAAACAGTGTTGTTGTGTAAAAAAAAAGTATCACAAAATGAGTCTTTTTCTAGTTCTAACATTTATAAATCTTGTGAAAGGACTACAACATTTAAAATCACACCGCACAAGCTACAGTAAGTTATATGTGGTTGATTTGTTATTATACATTAAGGACGTTGTAGTTATTGTAGGCCTATAGGTATTTTTTCCTTGTAGCATTTGTAATATGAAAGCTGCAGAATTTTAAGAATATTTTCTATAGAATTATTTTTGCTATAGCAACCAGGCGCGGATCCACAATAGGGGCGCGTGGCGCCGCGCACCATAGATTTTTTGAGTAAGAAAATAAAAAGAGTGAAATTTATAAAAAATTTATAAAAATACATTTTTTTAGATTTACTATTGATAGTTACGCTAAACGATACAAAGGCCATCATCAGTTGCTAACCCCCCAAGTGGAATCCACAATCACAACTTCCCTCTCTCCAAGATAAAATCGCTGAAAACCTTTCCAAGGGCGCGCTCCATGTAGGCGGGAGGGGGGGTATCACCTTGGCGTAATAGATCAGCAGTATGGCTTCATGGGCTGGCTATGCATTATAGGAACAGTATACATACATGGCCTTGCTTTACCTGAAGTGAAAGACCACTAACAACCTATGTAATAATGTAAAGAATCAATCATGGGGCTATTTGTAAAGTTTATTGCTGTTATATTAAGTGGGTCGGGTCTATGCAAGCTAAACCAATTATCTTTGTGAACTACTACAGTAGCTATGTACTACTGGGAGGGAATTCTTTGAAGTTTACCGTGTCTTCAATTCCCAAACCTCAATAATACCGCCAGGAGCGAAGGAGGCTACGGCTGCAAACCCTCCAGAGATTGGCTAAATGTCGGGTCATACATCTTATCCAAGGCGCTACATTGGTAGAAAGCACCTTGGCATTCATACACATACAATTATGTGTAGCAGCCAGCTAAGCACAGAACCACATTAATTGAACAGAAGAAGAAAAGACCTTTGCCTCCTAACCTAAACACAACACAATAGCTCCAAGATGATCGGACAAGGGACTTTACACCAAAATGGTGATGAAAATCAGTTATTTCATATATTGTGGAAGCGGGCTGCAGATACTATAAAAGTTTAACACACAGCTAAAGTTTAAAACTTAAATCGATACAGACCGCCCAGACCAGATGTATTTATGTTGGGGGATATTTATTTATTTTGGGGGATTATGTATTTATTTTAGCGGAAAATGTACTTACTTTGGGAAAATTTCCATTTATTTTGGGAAAGTTTGTAATTATTTTGGGGGTTTTGTCATTTATTTTGGTGTGAATAATTGTTTTGTGGAGCATTTATTTATTTTGGTGTTGAATAATTGTTTTTGGTGTTGAAAATTTATTTTGGTGTTTGAATAATTTAATTTGGGGTGACTTTATTTTATTTGGTGCTGAATAATTTTTTTGGGCCACATTATTAAAATTGGTGTAATAAATTTTTTGGTGAAATTTTCATCAATTTTGGTATGATTTTAATTGGTAGCCATATTGCAATTCCTAGAATTAATAACTGCCAATAGTCGTTGAAACATTTATCATTTTTGCATGAAAATTTTTATATTAAAATCTAAATAAAAATCCGGGGTGGGAGTGTCCGTCCCCCTTTAACCCCACCAGGGCAACAGGGGCTCTCTCTGCCCCTCGGACACCGCTGGGCAGCGCCCTCAGACCAAAAGTAAGATAAACTTCACAAATTGTGCTCACCATAGAAATTAAATTCATGAATCCGCCCCTGATAGCAACATGCCACCAATTGCCTTATACTGGCGCAAATTGACCGCAAGTGAAAAATAAGTAATAACCTACAGCGCATATTAACCACAAGTGAAATAAACTTACTGGTTGCATGAAACACACAGCTGGATAGAAAACTGGGGGACAGGGGGGGGGGGGGGGGGGGGGACTGGACGCAAATCCCATCTTGGCGAATTAAGTGTCTTGAGTGTAATCAGCTGTTATTTGCGTCGAATTTCCCCTGGAGAGGCGAGAGGGATGGATTTGTATTGTGTCCAGTCCCCCCCCCCCCCCCCCCCCCCCCCCATCTAAAACTGGCAGACAAATTTTCAACTAAGGATGTATTGATTAGTGATTACTATAAACAATTTAGCTTCCCAGACTGCTGTTGCAGACAAATTAATAATGTCTGATAATATTCAATCAATAATATTATTATTATATTTCACCTTATTCCAAATGTTTGCCATTCCTTGTAATCATATATACAGAATATCCAACTCAACCACATGTCCTGACTAGAATACTAAATTAATTTAAAATTCACTATAATGCACCATATAAATTGTCGGTTTCCATGCGAAAACTCAACTAAATTTGAACATTTCTATCTCATTCAAAGTGAATTCAAAATTGTTAGCAGAAAATGCCAAGACTCATGTTGACTCTCTGGAGATTACCCAACTGTAGGTTGAATAGGGCTAATTAAAATAAAATAAATTTCTTAACCCCTTTAAACACATATTTTGTTTGCCCCATTAACTCCCAACTGGACACCTTTTCGCTCAGATTTCTATACTGTAAACAGATTAAATTATAGACAATTACCTATTCGAATGAAGAAACGTAATTTGTCTCTAAATTACATCGGTACATGTAGCTACTGCAGTATGTAAGTAACTACAGTACAACACGAAATTGAAAATACTTTCGTTTTAACAGAAAAGTAACTAGAAACGCTCATACAATATTCAGGCGGGTGAGTTTAAAATAAAAGTTAATTATTTGTTTAGCATTGCACTTTTAAAAACATGGCATGTTACTTTAGAAGAACAGCAGCGCAAACAGCACCGATAAATAGGAATAGGAGGATTAACATTGGGTTGAAATCCATCGGGAAAGTGTTGATGGTACGACGAATTTAAATTAAACCCAGGAGACAAAATATATATCGTGAAGAATTCAAATTTACCCAACGATGGAATTGCTGATCGGAAACGGAAATCCCTATTCAGGAGAGTGATCCCTCCCATCCCAATGAATAATTTCGGTGTTTCGTTTTACGACGAAGTCCGAAAAGCCATGAATTCCGACGCGACACGGCTTCGCAAACTAAATTGCGTTTAACTATCGCCTCTAAAGGTCGGAATGGCAAACAGGAAAAGCGAACGGAAATTATTTTCTTTCACACAGCCTACCGCTGCTGTCAACAAACAATTGAATTCCAAACGCGCCTAAATTGGTGGTAAATGTGAGCGAGGGTGTAGATTGAAAGTTCTTTGTGTCGAAATTAAACCTGCAGGGTCGGGTGATATCGTAATGGGTGATATCGAGATCGTAATGTGAACGTGGTAATGGGCTTAACTCTACTGTATGGCTGTATATGCAGACAGTCCAGAATAGAATACATCGGAATCGTTATAATGGATTATTTAGAGCAGCAGTAGAAACAGTACTTCTACAGTATATGGGAGTCCATGCTGGGAGCTAACTGCTTAGATCAAATTCCTGGATGGCACATTCACAAGGATGCTACGTCGGGTTCACTGTGTCAAGTACAATGAATGTACATCATAATCCAGACCTTATATAGCATTTAATGTGTCACATTGGTCTCCAAAGCTTGAGACGCGGAACAGTGGACAAGGCCGCCCGTATCCTGCCTGTGGCAGGATAATTGCTTTCGCCGTGAGGACCAACTAACCCGTGAACAATATTTTGCTTTGGTCACCTCATGAATAGAATAAGCTCATAGTTTACGGCCATATTTTTTTTTATAGGACGCCTCTTAAACGACATTCGTTTTGAATATGCGAATAATTTCTCGAAAGTCATCTGTGTTAGGGGGAAGGGGGGTGTACTGTAGTGTAGGATAATAGCAGTTATTGTCTTGTATAGATTTCTTAGATAGAATGGAATGGGAATGGATTACCTTTCTAATCGATTAACATAATAATTATAAATATGAATAGCATTTTTAAAACATATGAAATATATCAAATACAATAAAAACATAATAAATATCAGTCGTCAGACAAGATGGGTAATCCAGGGTATCAGGCTTTTCTGAAGCAACATAAGTAAGAAGATTTTAAATTTCCTAAAAAGTGCGAAATTTATGAAAGTTGCAAATATATATGTTTTAGTTAAAGCAAAAGCATAGGAGCGAGCAGTCCTAAATGTAAATCTAACTAAAATGGATTTATGTTGTTTGTATGTTTAAAGGTACCCCAACAAAACTACACAAAAGTATAAGAGTATACGATTACAACAGCCAACAGTGTATACACAAATAAGCAGAATGTAAATACACAGGCTCGTAACAAATTATAATTTACATTACGGAAAATGTTTTTTTACTAATTAACGCAACAAGCAACCGTCCGACTAGAAGTCAGATACTTATATATAACAAGAAACTGCCGCGTAAAAATCCCCATAATAATAGGACAATAATAAGGAACGAATAGAGTTAACCAAGTACACCTGCAACTTATCCTGAGGTTTTCCCATTCGATACGCCATCACCAACCATCCATACAACTTTGATTTATCGGGAGTTTTATGGTAGTTGAAAGATTAGCTTGCCACATTCCTTAGGGCTAGATTTGGCTCAGTAAGAAAGTTCTTTAGATTTATGTGACGCCAAGGCCAACGCAAGGATATTTATAAGGAGATTTATTTTCTTTGTATCCTCGTCTTGCTGCTACCACCCATCGTATAAAGTAAACACAAAAAGGATTATTTCCCGTAATTACGAACCCCCGCCCCATTTTAACTCCCACCACAGCAACTGTCCTTATTCTTCCTTGATACAATACACCCTTATCATACAATGTTATATCGCACAATTAGAATCAGGTTTCCAGTGTGACTCCGGCCACCGCTGCTTTTCAGGAATTCAACATAATTATTAATACGTCAAAAGCTTTGAATATTATACTGTATGAGAGCTTTAATAGCTATTTCCATATTGTTTGCCATAATGTTTTGGAAGTCACAAAAGTTAAAACAAATTCTCAAGGTTCGATTATTTAGAGTAACAGTGGAAGTAGTAGGCCTAGGCCTACACTTATATTGGAACCGCCTCCGCTTTGAAAGACATTTCTTTTGCAGACACACCAGTGAGGACCAACCAGTGAACGGTACATTAATATGCATCAGTTTAGTGTCGACGATATTAAACTATACACGAAGTGGGGCCTTCGCGCAGCCTTAAGCGACACCTCAAGTGTCGTCTCGAAATAATTAGAAGCAAAATCTGAGCAGATGTCCCCTAATCACTTTTCCACCTAGATGCAGACTGGGTAACTTCAGTCGATTTAAGACCTCATAAAAACTGAGGTCTAGAATATATGTGCCAGGTAGCAAATCAATCAGGAAGAAAGGATTATAAACAGTAATACGAAAGGGCTGAACGATTTCATTTCGGATATTTCTAAAATGTTTTCATTTCAGCCCACTAGCGGTGAATTGCCGATGATTACTGTCCCAACAAAGATGCAGCCTGTTCAATGTCTACGGTCTAGCATGTATACTGCCAAGATTCAGCTTAAACAGATAACAAATAACAACTTGGGAGAAGGTTTTCACTTTCAGATATTTCGACCTCTAGCAACAAACTGTAGAAGTGTAATTGGACTACCGTCCAACAAAGAAGCAGCCAGTTTTCTAGAAAATATTTAAAATCAAGGAAATGGTCGACTGTTTTCACTTTCAGACATTTAACCCTCTACTGGCAGACTGGATACCTGCAGGCAGAAGAATCACCCTTCCCCAAAAGACGCACCATGTGGACTGTTAGATGGTAGATATATTCCGATATATAGATAAGTCAGGTCAGGTCCCCATATCCTGCTACCACTATGGCAGTAATGTGGTACTACTGTACCTGTAGCTGTCAGCCCAGTAGGGCAGGCCCGATAAGCACCAGTAGCCTATTCATTATTTAGTTGTTCAAGAGTGGGTTGGTTTTAGCCCCGTCAACTAAATAGGTCATTGAGGGCTATAGCGCCTAGGGTACCATTGAAGGCAAAGGCTTGATACGCATCTGCAATAGAGATGATACATGCCCCGCTCTGTCTATACTGGATGCTCCTCTACCAGTGTTAGGGAACCTAACCCAGGAGGCACACTTGGTTCAGGGTGTAACAAAAGGACCCTACAGTCGGCAGCAGGGCTGTAAGCCATGGATAGGCGGAAGGTAATCAACCAACGGCTAGACATGCTGACAAGGTCAGTGGAAGGTAATCAACCAATGGCAACCTACTGCAAAGACGCTTGTAGGAGTTGCGACCACAATCGGTTTACTCTCGCAACTGAAAGATATGAGTATGAGAACCTCCAGGAGAAATACCGGCTTGGTCGTCGCCTGGATCAACAAGGACCGCATCCCTCAGTGGTACACCAGGCTGGGTTCGATAAATTGGCTTTTGGAACAGCAGACAGAGAAGAAAGAAGAGCCAACCTCTTGAATTATAAAGAGACACTAAAGATTGCTACAATGAACGCACGCACACTGAAAGCACATAGCAAACAGGGTGACATGGTCGCTCTGGCAATGGAATATAACATCGACATCATCTGCATCCAACAACATCGGATTTGTCATGAAGACACTGTCATGAAGTACAATGACATTGGAAATGGATGGACGTTAGTAACAAGCTCAGTAGTAAGAAACTCGGCCAATGCATCAATTGGTGGAGTAGGAATTCTTCTAAGCCCATTTGCACTAAACAACATTGAATCTATAAATTCCAGGGTTATGATCACAACATTTGATGGGAATCCCAAGACAACAGTTATATGTTGCTACAGTCCAACCAATGCCTCAGTGCTAGAACAAGCAGTCAAGTTTTATGAAGATCTGATTGGACTTATAAAGGACATTCCGAAACACAATGTTAAAGTCATTGCTGGTGACCTGAATGCGCAAATTGGCCCAGAAGACATCAAGGGTTACACCTATAACACCAGTTCTAACAGAAATGGGTACTTACTTTTAGACCTAATGGAAGAATGTGAATTGATAACACGTTCGTGGGGCCTTCGCGCAGGACGAGGCCCAGTTATGAGATATAAATGAAAATTAAGCGACTGTATCACAAAATCAGTATTTGAGAAATTTTACTATACCGCCAATCAATCAAAGAAAGGGGGACAGTACGCGTTCAGCATAAATTTATTATAACTGTAAGACAGTTACACAGATGCTGCACGAAGACCCCACGCAAATACAACTTGGAAAATTTCTAAACTTTTGCCAGACTACATATGTACCAAGTTTGGATATATTTTATCGAGATTTGGCTGAGTTATTAACGTTTAAAATTGGACACAACAGATCAACAAATCAACAGAACAACAGACACACCGATTGAGTTAGTGGTACCTGTATGCTAAGCTCGCTTACTTTCGTCGCTCGCCCCACATCAAGCAACACATTCGAAAAGAGTAAGGGGAAGCTGTGGACCTTTCAATACCCTAATGGAACCACAGCACAACTGGATTATATCCTTATAAACAAAAAGTGGAGAAACAGAATGATCAACTGCGAGGCATACAGCTCACTCAACCTAATTGGTTCGGACCACAGAATTGTGACTGCAGAGATCAGACTCAGTTTGAGAGCCAGAAAACCCAGGACAAGCAAGCAAATCAACTATGACTGGGAGAAACTCAGAACTGACAATGCAGTAAAGGATGCTTACACAGTAGAAGTTCAAAACCGCTTTGAAGCACTTCAGCCAATGGATCAGAAGACCACTCCACCGATTCAATACCAGATTATAATAACAGCCCACAAGGAATCAGCTACTGTAAGAGGCATATCCCCCAGAAACCCAAACGAAAACAGTATGTACCATGGCAAAACTCTGAGGATACTTGTAAGAGAGAAGTTCTTAAGATAGCCTACAAAGTTAAAACCGAACAACCAACAACCGAAAACATTAACAAGGTTGAGAAAGC
The DNA here is from genome assembly GCA_032718475.1 of Nemertoderma westbladi. NCBI lineage: Eukaryota > Metazoa > Xenacoelomorpha > Nemertodermatida > Nemertodermatidae > Nemertoderma > Nemertoderma westbladi. The sequence continues at coordinate 28,754 of JAUCBJ010004766.1, forward strand.
TAAGGAAGATCTTAAATTGGCCTACAACACCAGCCAGGAAAAGCACATACAGGATAAAATTGAAGCAATTACAACAATTAATACAGCAACAGCATACATCAACAATCAAGACTTACCTGGCAAACTGTAAATGAGGTATCTGGTCGGAAAAGTTGTACAAAGGGGAGCCTCAAAGCCAATAGTCCTGAAGAACGTGTTGGGAAGTGGAAAAATAACTTCAGCAACTTGCTTGGGGAGCCACCAAACATCGAGGTCAGCCCTACAAGGAAAATATATGACAAGACACTACCTATAGAAACAGGGGACTTTATACCTGCTGAACTCCAAAGAAGCATTAAAAGCATGTCCAATAATAATCCGAGTGGATTAGATGAAATCCCAGCGGAGGTATGGAAAATAGGAGTGCTAAACAGACCATTATTGAATGTTTGCAACCGGATGTTAAAAGGGGAAAAGCCACCACCAATTTGGACTAAAGGTCAACTAAAGCCTCTCCCCAAGAAAGGAGACCTCAGTATACCAACAAATTATCGTGGGATCTGTCTGCTTGTGGTAGCTGCCAAAATATACAATAAAATGATTATATATAGGATTAGGCCTCACATAGAAAAACTACTGTGTAAGAGCCAAAACGGATTTCGACCAAATAGATCAACAATAGCTCAGATACTTGCACTACGGAGACTGATTGAAGGAATTAAGTCAAAGAATCTCCTCGCAGTCATGACTTTTGTGGACTTCAAGAAGGCATTCGAATCCATCCATAGAGGTAAAATGCTTGAAATCCTAAGAGCTTATGGAATACCAGAAGTAATTGTTGCTGGCATTGGATTGTTATATTGTGACACAGAAGCGCAGGTACTCTCACCAGATGGTGAAACTGAGTTTTTCTCAATCCTGGCTGGCTTACTGCAAGGTGACACATTAGCACCATTACTATTTGTAATCGTGCTGGATTACGCAATGAGGACGGCCATAAAGGGTGAAGATATGGGATTCACACTTCAAGAACGCAGAAGTAGTAGACTCATGGGAAGCGTAGTCATGGACGACTGGCCATAACATATATAGGTCAACTTGAAAGGGATACTGAACTTGGGAGAAACGAAATTGCGACAACTATGGAGAATCGGGAAGCCTGGAAGGATCTCATTTCCACTGTCCAAGTTCGCTGGACCTAGTAGTAGTAGTATATTCCAAGATTCATTTGGGCACAGTGCTTTAAATGCTGCAGCCTAGCCCAACCCTGGCTTTCATCCTTCAGTGGTCGATAAATGGGAACCAAAGCAACTTGGGAAACAGAGTGGAAGGGTTTACTGTGGAAGATCACCCATGTTGGTGAACAGGCATTCCTTGTCGTCAAAATGGTAACGCATTGACCCCCCCCCCCCCCCCCCCCCCTAACAGTGTCAGTTCGATAAAGCTCGGCTAATTTTGTGGCTCGCCCCACAGGTACAGAACAGACAGAGTCGCGCTTTGTAGATAAATCGAGAGAAACCCTGAGACACGGATAGGAAGAGAACCACGTTATAACCAACTGAACCGTCAGCCTTAAAGAGGAGATAGTGCGAGAATAACCATAGGAGCTGAACTAGGCACAACCTAGGGAGGAGAACAGCCAGGCGAAACAAAGTCGGGTACAGAGCGCGGCGCAATCTAGTATAAGGTTGATGAAAGAGTCCGTGGAATTTCAGTTATTTTGAGAATTAAGTTCATTATTTATATCCTATTAATTTCTGAGAAAGAACATAATTTCTTGTTATCTCTTCGCGAAATCCACAGAAAAATTAATCAGAAAAATATAATGGCGAAACACCACCGCGACGGTTCTACGCTTTCCGATAGGTCGTTGTTGAATTCGCGGTGGAATCAGTATAGCCCCGCTATCGTAATGATAATAATTACTGTAAAGTGCACGGCGAATAATAAATTGAGTCTGACGGATCGGATGAGAAAAAAACATCTCCATTAATTGATATTATCAATGGAGAGTCTTAAATATTTTAACCATCAATCAAAAAGATAATATATTCGAATGTAAAACTGATTACTATTAATATATTGGGATAAACCAATAGTAGAGTTTTTATACCATACAGTGGATATCCCAACGAGCCCGTTATTCCTTTCCTTTCATTTACTTTCCTTTCATTGACTTTCCTTCATCCACCTTATCTGATTTTGTGGAATGGTGACCGTGACAGCGATATATAGCAATACAAAATTATCTACTAACCCGCCCTCTCTCCCCAAACCTAAAATATATAATGATGAGTAGTACAGACAGACTATTAACAGCGCTAGATTTTTTAACATAAACAAACAGAGATACCAACACTATAATATTGCATAATTAACTCGGCTAAAGTTAGGTATTACCTGGAATTGTGATTAGGCCTACTATTAGTACAATGAACAGTGCTGTTTATGCTATATGTATAATGTATGAGTATGATATTATATTTAGGAAAGTTACTTAAAATAAAAACTTGTTTTTGGCCAATAAACTCAATGCAATCAAGTTATCAATAAAAGGCAGAATAAGTAGCACATCGCCAATGCCTATAGGCCAATTTCTCATCCCATTTGATAATCTATCCCTATTGCCTAGCAAGCCTTAGCAATATGATTGGTCAGCATTTTTTGTTTAAGAAGCTTTCATTGATGAATCCGTAATGGGGAAATTACAATTATTAGACCAATCCCTCAATTAATTATTTTTGCTACCTACTGTACAAGGATGAAATGCAAAGATTATCCTGCTATATTGTAGGCTATTTCAGTTCAAAGTGCGCATAGCCAGGCTATCCCAAACACTACCCCAAAGTTAACGTTGGTTGCGTTGTAGCCAATAGCCAAGGCGTACTGTACGCCTTGGTTGTAGCTATTAATAAATAACACTTTGGATTCAACCTGCGCCAGCGCTCCACTCGCACTCACATGTTTTACCTGTGCGGTTATTTTAGGGTTTCCGCGAAACTCTAGCTCCCAACCTTCTCGGGCCAGTTCACGGCCTTGGTTGACTTCGACAAGCCAACTACAGTATCCCGGCCGCCGCAAAGTTCATTCGCCTACGCAACTCCCTTCAGGGGCCCATTCAGGAGGCTGTAAAGGGATGAAGTGCGGGAGTGGCACCAATGCAGCTGCCACCAAGGAGTTTGTCAGTCGAACCGAATGTCCTTATCGCCCTCTACAGTCAGCGCCCTTGCCGTATCGAGTAACCAACCCGATCATCTCCTCGCCTTGGTAGATATCTTCATGTTTCCCCCAACCATTTGGGAGATGCGAAGCAATCCCTGTATGTGGATGATTTCTGCTAATTGGGTTCATGGATCCGGAAGTCAGGTGAATGAATACCTTCGGGTACGTAAGGGGAAGGCATGGGCAGCATTGAATAGTCGTCCAGGATAGTCACATACAGTAGAACAAAACGGAATCTCAAGGTTCAATTATTTAGAGCAACAGTAGAACCAGTACTCTTACATAGGAGTTCACGCTGGGCTCTGACTGCAGAGGATAACAAATCTCTGGATGGCACTTTCACAAGAATGATGCGCCGGGTTCATTGTGTCATAATACATACTCTATACAATATTGGAGGCCGGATGGAGGTGTTTCATTAGTCTCCCCTTGCCTTGCTTGGCACTTAAGAACGGAACACCCTTTGTATAATCCTGTACTTTGGCGGTCTCATGGAGTGAATAAGTATTGTGGACAGGTTATTTCCAAGCCAGCACAGCATTCTTAATATAAATGAAATAATATATACTGCAGCTACAATGCAGCATGCCGATAGTAGTAGTAATAGTGCCAGCTGAAATAGAACATGACAGATTTGTTTCTGGGTATCTCTAGGTTTTGGCAATACGTCATAGAGCATGATAAGGTTGTACATCAACTTCATCTCGTTGTCAATGTGAGCATCTGGTTATTTCTGCTTGAAAGTCAAGAAAAAGTTACTATTAAGTCTGCTGCCAGGAATAATTGTCAGAGGTTTGATTTATTGGAGATGTTGCCGAGGGAAAGTACAGGCCATACGTGACAATAATATGTTAAAAGTGTATGTGATACTTTAATAGTGGCAGATTGTGTTTCTATATTCCAAGTAATTATCACGCGGACGATTTGGTTGTGTGCGGATTGTCGGGGATACAAACTCTGCGGATATAAGCTACCGAAGTTTATACAATAAACAAATTTCTAAATTTTTTCAATCCTATCATGAGTGGCGAGTTTAATAGAGATTTCAAATCTGTATGTACTGTAAATATACTGTATTTTCTCAACCTAGAGTATTTAGCCAAAGCTACTGGAGTCTGTTTTTTGACAAGCCTTTGAGCACCACTATATTTTACAATTGAATAAGGCCCTTTTCATCAAAAAGGCTCCCACGGTACAGATATGAATACTATTGCTAAAAGGTTATTTTATTAGTTATATTTTTTAGCAAGGATGAAAAATTATACTCTTAAACAGCCCAGACAAAGTTTAGTAGCCTCAGAGAAATAATTTTCACCCAATTTTAGTGACCAAAGAAACCAAAATGTGAGGTTCCATTTGTGGGTGCTACCCCCCTTAAAATAGCTGGCCAGATATTATAAAAACAACTCATTACAGCAACCGCTCGCTGCTCATTGTAAAATCGATTTGTTTCTTATGTCGGGGAATCGATGGAGAATCGAATTTCTCATTTATGTTGAATGGAGGAGTTTTAAAAGAGGGACAGAGGCACGGCGAGAACAGATAAACCCCTAAACTAAGTACAGTACAGTAAAGGGCTTTCAAGTGCGTTGTGGTTAGCCAACATTTTAGTAGTGATATATAACTAGAACGCCATCAAGATGGCTTTAAACGAACCTGTCTTACACAGACTCCAAGAAACAGATGGGATTGGAAGATGCAAACCAAGAATGACTTGCATCAACCAAAAAACTGCCTCCCATCTAATGTAATACACATTCGCCTAGGCAAACAAATCATAATCACAATTACTACGATGATGTGTGAAATGGTATCCATATCCGCAACCTGAGAAACGGCCCAAAAGAGCAGTTTATTCTGCGGAGGGGTCTTTTCTGTATTAGATAAATAAAATAAAGAACACTATAATTACAGTATTTATACCTGATACATTCTCAGTTAGCCTAATAAAAACATCGGAGCAACCAATATAATGTACATGTACAAGCATCCTATGAAAGTTTGTGAAATGTTCCCTTAAGTCTACCCAACAGCCGTTGGTACCCGGCTGGCAGCCACCCTGGTTCAGTTTTATGGTTTTGTTAGTTTAATCGACAGCTGTTGTAAACGTCCCAGATATACAAAACCTACTAAGCCTTTGCATTACAATTGAGCTTAGCCTAAGTTGATGACAGTATTATAACGATGACAATTAGGCCCTATAGATACATACGATATATAAATGATGTACTGCTTGACATTACACTAACTGGCTGAATAGAGATAGAACTATAATAATACGTTTGGCATTCTGTCAGATTTCAGTAGTAAGTAACCTCATAATAATTGCTAAATATCAATCACCTGAAAAACATTTCAAGCAAGGGAGTTGTGGGTATTTAATTTCGCGTTCAATAATGTTGAAAATATGCAAATATTTCGAATATCGCACTTCGAATCGTTCCCAACTTTTTTATTCAACAACTAGACAACAATTGATAAATACTTGCGTTTACAATTTTACAATGCATGCAAGTGGTTTCAAGCCATTTGGTGAACATACATAGTGAGTGATATAGTGACATATATATATAGTGATATAGGTAAATATATATATCCATCGTGTTTTTGCCGGCCTCAGCTTTAGACAAAAACTACCCAGTCTAAAGACAGGTTCGTTATAACATAAATAATTTGCTGAATTATATTGTTGAGAAAGATTTAAGAAAGATATTTGTTGTTGCAGTGAAGAGCAACCTAATGCTTTATCAGCTCAATCCACTCTGTAACACTACGCACTACAGTAGCACTGTAATTTAATTGTTTTTTGCTACTGATTAAAAATAGAAGGGTTACAAGAAAAAATGTTTCAGATTTTTCAAATAAGTTACTCTATGTGGTCAATTTCATGTCAATAGTCATGTTGCAAAATTGCATTGCAAAAAATAGTATCTAGAGGTAGGCCTACTGTAGCACAAGCAAACACCTTAAACCTTCGCACCTACTGTATTAGCGAAATGATCTTAGCACTTAGGTTAAATAATGTTCGACTTGGTGTGGGTAAGAGTTCAAGTTCAAAATAATATTAAAGTGAATACAGTCGAGATATTGTATAAAAGCAACTCAATATCATACAGTAGCTTCGAATCAAATCCATATATAGGCCTACAGTATCCACTAAAAATGATATGCCCCACTTGTAATTATGCCACATGGTCGATGCCACGTAGTTTCTGTAATAACTATATCATTGTTCATAAAATAGCATGTAATTGTGAAATAGTTATAGTGTGTATTCGAATGACGTCATAGGATTACAGTATATTTCGAATGACGGAGGAGGGATTCTTACATACAGTAGGCCTAGTACACGTATGGCGTTGGGACATACTGAGAAATAATGTCGCACTGCGATATTTAGTTAGAAATTATGTCGCCCTGGCGATTTGGTAGCGCGAAATTAATTCCACACAAATAAATACAATTCTTATTTTTTTATAATTCAACCAACACCCCATCAAATATTTTATTTCTTAATAAAAAATATTTGTTTTTCAGGTCGACGTATAAAAATCATAAAATCCAAACAACCCCGTGTTTGGATTTTAATTCTGAAAATTGTTGAGTAAATTATTTATTCAACAATAGTAAATTAGACATTTTTTATTAGAAATTTTAACGGATTTTCTACTGTAACTGGTATAACTTTGAAAGCATTTTAAGAACATATTTTTCATTGTTCCCATGCCATACTACTGTATGAATAGAAAGAGATGAAAGCGGGTTTGTGTCTCATGTTTTTAGTCACCTTTTAATTACCGGAGTTCAAGATATAAAAATAATAGTTTGGTATCTCCAACTGTATTATCTTTGGACAGATATCTACTGTAACATCTACTTAGACAACCTCTTTCATACTGTAGTAACGAAGCCGTCGGAAGGCTAGGTATACTGTAGGCGTAAGCCTGAGGCATATCCGTAATACTCAAACCCAACGCCGAAATGCCTAATTAACGTGTACTCCTGTTTCTTCCGGTAGTACATCAATAATCGTTCACATCCCGCAATAACCAGCGAGTCCGAGTGACGGCCATTACCTACCGTAATTCAAGTTCTGTTTGGAACGACGGGTGGGATTGTCGATGTCGGTTTAGTTATATTTCAATAAAGTAAAAGAAATTGCGACAAATTTTTTGTTAATCGTGTCGTTTTAATGTGTTAAGATTTGTTACAAATATTGTGAGATGCTTGCACTGTATTAATACATTCGAAGGCCTTCTCTGTAGTTTATATTTACAAAAGCATTTTTGCGGTAAATACAGTACTGTATACAAGTATGTACAATGTACATGCAGTAGTATACTGTACATAACTTGACACAGTCAGTCTGTAGGCCTATACTACTGTATGTTGGTTTCAAAAGAAGTTTTCACTAACTCGGCCCTCTTCTGGGTTCCCTATCGTACAGTAGTAGCCTGTATAGTAGTTATTGGAAAAACTCTCTATTTCACAGTTCAATTGTATTTAAGGAAACAAAAGAAGATACGGAATTTATATCATTGTTAATGCAGGCGACCTTATACATCTTCTTATCTTATCAGAAGAGCACCTCCAGCCATTTAAATCCGCCAGCAGACAAACACTGCTAAATTGCTACAGTCTTTACCCGGATTCGAAACTGCGCCACCAAACACTACAGTATTATGTAAGCTGTTCAGGCGCTGTCACTGTATCCACTCTGACCCTGGGACACTATACTGTATTTAGGGACGCGTTGAAACGATTTCCTACAAATAGTTAAATAATAATAGGCCTACAGTACTGCACATGTACCGTATGTAGAGCCTAACTTTAACTGGTCTTAACATACTCTGACCTCAATATCTCATGCTTTGAAACAGAATTATTATTTTTATTATTATTATTTTATTATTTTTATTTTATTTTTTCAATATCCTGTTCAACACAATACATTAGGTTTATTCTTAATAATATCTCAATACCCATTCCAGGATGTAAGTTCATTTTAGATACGTTATTAGGGTGTGGTGAAAACTGGGAAGAAATATAATGCTGAACAGACGTCGGAAGACAGACAGACAACCGATTATATTATAGCTACAGTACGCCGTACTGATACACAGCCTACTGTACCATCGCAACATGCGGCTCGCCCCATCTTAAATAGGACAACAACACCGAGCGATTGATTGCGTATTTTCATCAAAAGCATTGCAATTATATATTGTACCGCTGAGTGGTGTTATTGAATACCACTGTATGGACAGGACAAACTAAATATAACTTACCCACGCCAGATTGACAAGATAAATGAATCCAATATTAGTTTCTAGTAGTCTTTGGTTTACGGGGTCGAGTGAATCATCATTATTTTCATCTTCATCATCACTACCACCACGACCCTTCCTGTACACAACTGAACCGAAGAACTGTGTCTCTTTCTCGGGATCCCAAGTATTAAGTTTGGCTGTTCCAAGTGATTCCTTTCTCTTACTTGGAGATTCTTTGAAGGAATACGAACTACTTACTCCCAAACTCATAATGTTGGTCGCATCAACATATTATTATTATATTAAAAGCTACATAGATCTATACCACAATGGCGACGGTGTGACGTAAAGTCGTTAGGCTACTAGGGCCTATAGGGTAGACAGACGATTTATGGATAAAGATCATCACGATAAATCTGAGGAGAGAACCATTTGTTCACTATAAATGTTACATTTTATGTAGAATCCATTTCGGGGGGAACGTGAGGATGACCTTAATGAAATCCATGGATTGAGAAACTTCGTGAAAATTTAATTATTCTTAAAGAAATCGATTTTTGGCAATAACGTATAGCATAACGTACAGAAATGAAATGAATATAATTTCTACAATCGTTAATTTACATTTCAGATTCATCGATGAAACCATCGATTTCTAGGTCACCCACCAGTTGCCACGTTTCAGGATAGGCACCTAGCTACTCTTCGAAATGGATTCTACATGAAATTTTACATATATTTAAAGTATTTACTGTTTATTTACCTATTTACTACTGTACAGTATTTACTATATTTACCGTTTCGGATTTAGTTTCATTTTCAGCGATTCGTGCATAGCTGTAAAGTCTAGATTAGGCCTACATTTATATTAATTTATAGAAATGTAATATTATTATTATGATATGTTGTATTTAGAGTGATTTTGTTTTATATCGTCGTTATGTAATTTAAATACGTTAATTTAAAATTATAGTAATTATTTATAAATCAATTAATTATAATATAAATTATTTTGCATAAATTTCATAGAGATACATTGATTATCACTCTAGATAAAACCTAAAATAAGGCCTCTAACCCTCTACCCACAATTGCAGTATTATTGGCCACTAAAACGATTTATGTATTGGTGAGCCAACTAATTCACTCTCATACTGTACTTATACTGTAAAAGTAATTATACAGCAGTCTCTTTATCAATTAATTTAAATTTAATTTATTAATGAGACTGAAGGGTCGAAATGCCAAGCATTTAATCACGCTGTTAGGTCTGCACTCTGAAAACCATTATTAGTAGATTCTGCCAAAATTTAATTTCATTATAGGAAGTTGTTACGTAGATACTGTAATCGAAGGTTATTGATATTCCTACAGTATGTACTGTATATACTGTACTCTTGGCCTAGGCCTACTGTACCCTTCAATTACGGTAACGTACGGTCCTAGGCTTACTGTATAATGTTATGGCCAACCACCACGACCATTAGGCCTACTCTGGTACGGTCACCGGTACTTAATATGTCCCCCATCCCCCTCCCATCCGTGGATGAGTTGCAACCACCCGGACCGGGCCATCTTTGTTTCAACAATTTAGTACTGTAAGTCGGCTTTGACGTCAAGATGGGATTGAACTGGCGACGATGTCGTGATCACTAGGTATGTACTGTACAGGAATCGTACGCAAAAGCCCCTCAAACATGATTTTAGGTAGTCTCAGAGTGAAACTTGTTGCCAGTGCTGCAGTGGACAGTGGACTTGGGGCAAGTGGACGGTCCACCTGTATGTACCCTTCCAACACGACTTAGAAAATAAATTATATATTGGACATTATAAAAGGTGCCTTTGTCCATGAAAAGTTAGTAACTAAGCGCCGAATGTCAGAAGCCACGACCTAAATTAATTATAATTCGTTATGTACCTGTAATATTTTACACTGACATGTCTTGAAAGGAACTACAGTACACCAACAAAATTAACGGAATAAACTATTAAAGGGGTCTAAGTAGCCGACGCCGACTGGGTGAAACTCCTTAGTCCATGCCCGGTCTTACACAACCAAAGTAATTACCCATCAGGTACAGGTATACTAAAGGTAAGTGCAGGCTCAAGTGTTGCACAGAAGGAGGTCAAACTCGAACAAACCATGGCGCCAGTATTTAGTTTGAGTAAGGTTGGCCTGGCTAGCTCGCTCTCATTTTTTAACACGTAGGCCTACCTCACTCTTACCTACCGAAATTCTCCGATGACTATCATTTGTAAATGGTTTGAGAAGTGATGCCCAATATGAATGAGATAGGGACAGTATATATCATATTTATTATTGTACTTACATCATCAACAGCGGAGTAGGCATGACTCTTCTTTTCTGATGGAATTCCGCTTGTATGCATCGCTTGTGTGTAATAATAATCCAGTTGGTTCCTCGTAGTAAAACCACTCGTATAAGAGTTTGAATTGACGAACGACTGATTTGATATATACCCACTGCACTAGGTTAATTAACAGACCAATGAGTTGGCTAATACAGATTATAACAGTTTGTTCCAATGGAATCAGTAAAATAAATAGACTTACAGCAAGGATGAAAAGTGGAACGATGTGAAAAATGAAACAAAATAGTGAAAATAGTTTGTTTTCGTTACCAATAATGCCTCTGTAACCTGCTACTTTCCCTAAATGGAAGTCGTGAAAACATCTACTGTTCAAATGTACAAAGAATCTTTTTGTGACTAATCCATCCCCATACAAATATTATTAAAACATAATTATACAATATTGTTACCTACTGTGATTCTGGTTGTATCAGTATATGATACAGTAGTACTAAAACTAAGTATCTTAGCATTATTAGTGTACTATAGCAAATCGTAATGTTATAATATTATATTCGAAACTTGAAACATTTACTTGACGCGGGACTAGCTGCGAAATTAAAATCGTAGTCGACCTACCTGTTAGCAAGGCAGATCGTGAGGCAAAGTGAGTGATCACTCTATGAGGACAACCTACTCTAGCCAGAGAGACGATAGGAAAGCGATTGCGAATCGCGATTTAGTTTACTTTTCGAAAAATCGCTATAGATAACCCCTACAGTACATTGCCAGGACTACGTTCTACGCTAAACTATAAGCTACAGTAGAGTGTTGGAGTAAAATAAATAATCATAATTGTAATAGAAGCAATAAATACATAGAAGCAATATAACATACAGTACATCATATTCAACAAGTCTGTCTGTAGGAATGAAAAGTAATGATTCAAGTTTCTAATACAAAAATTCTGACTCCGATATGGGGAGACCAAAATTTTTTTACAATTACAGCACAAATGTCTAAAGAATTATGGGGGGGTGGGGGTGTTTGATATGAATTAAGACACTATATTCCAGAACATGGTGAATTTCAGAGAGAATAAAAACACAAATATAATATTGTTCGTTATCAACACAGACTTCAGAATTCCAAACACATGTCGTAAAAATATTTTTATTACATACATGTATTATATCTTCAATAGGAACTGCCACATTAAATAGTAAAGATATGGAATGGCCAGATGGCAAAGCGACTATCAATGACAAATTATTCACACTATATAGGCAGACATACATACGCGTTCTTGTAGAGTAACAATAAATTGGCTTACTTATTCAATATAAATATAATTATGGTTCTGTTGAACCCACCAATCTTAAAAAAATAAGTTTTTTGATAATTTTACTTGTGGCTTTTGGTGGTTTTGGGTTTTTGGTGGTTGTTACTGTATATTATTCACAGAGATTCGCTACTACTGTATTACGATACTTATAGTTAGTCACTTGTAGCGTATAGTTGTGGTAATTAATTTCCGCTGTATGACTCCCCCCGCATGGCAGTAAATTGTGTATTACAGTATTTCATTATTATATCATTATTTTCTATTGTATATAAAATTAAATTAGCGAATGTGCTTATTGGCTACAATAATTGGGTAGGCCTACTTTAGGCCTACTAACAGTAGGCCTAGAATTGCTTTTGATCATAATAATGAAATATTGTTTAGTTAACCTTATTGCGCATGCGGTAATTGCGCATTGGTTCTTATTGGCGTATGTAAACTGATGCTAGGAATGTATTAAATGTTAATCAAATGAGGAAGTACGTCACCGGGGGTTGAACCCGCACTATATCAGTTTCGGCCCATCTCAAGTCGCATCATATTAGCGTTAACTGTTAGGTGACCCATCCCTTAGCGCACTTCGACCACCCAAAACCAATATCGCATATTAGCCGAAAGATAGTAAAACGGCTAATCAATTATCACCCATGTTAGTCACCTGCTGTACAAAGGTCACGGTAACAAACATTGAGGCCCAATGGTCAAACATTGACATATCACGTGGCTGCGAGAGCTACCTGACCATACAGTAAATCTATTGTGCTTATGGTGGATATTATTTGCTCAGTATACTCAGCTACTACAGGAACCCCGTAATGTCTCCATAATATTAAGACATTGAGCTCATAGTTATTACGGTGCAGGTTTAGGCCTTATGAAGTACCGATATCTGACTACGGTACAACGTGCATCACTTTGAGCATGGACTTGGGCTATTAACTGGTTCTGTCTGTTGCCTAATATAATTACAGAATTAATGTGTATCAATATATTTGGAAGTAAAGACAACACCGTTGTTGATTTGGCCTGAAGATCCCAGTTGGAACTTCCACACCCCTGCAACAGTAATATCAGAAACCCGTGTCAGAAACTCTATTACAACCCCGCTCGGTATTCAGCTAGGGCAACACTCCATAGCGGCTGGATACAGTGACATTAACCAGACCCCTAGATCCCTTCCTATAATACTGTAAATGTAACCAGTTTTAGCCACTTTCCCCAGTAGAAGTGTACTAAATAAGCCAACAAGCGTCAGGAGAAACGGCCTGAACTGATGAGGCCTGATAGGCTCGTATAGCGCTGGTTCAACCCCCAATGACGTGCTTCCTTATTTTTTCCATTTCGATAACAAAATCATAATATAATATCATAAAAATGTTAATAACGGAGTTACAGTTTGTTTGCAAAAAATATTAAATAAATGTACTAATAATGCTCAGATTAAAAAATGGTGTGGAAAAGCGGGTTAGAACCGTTACTGGTAATATATGAAACTGATACTTTTGGAAAAGTGTATCGGTTTATAAAGCCAATTATTACCCCATGCCGGGATATTTGCCTATGGCAACTACTGTACTAATGGAGAATGGACGCGCGTCATAATGTATTAAGCATCTATTCATTATTCATTGGTTACCTGTTGAAATCAATGAATACCTGTTGGATCTGCTGAGATGAAAATGAATCCCCGGGTTGGCATCACGTCAGCTTCGGTAAGTGTCTCCATTGGGGAGTTAAATTGGATTTTCATTAATCGGCTGCCCATGAATTCAGCCGATTGCTGAGGGAGGAAGAGAAGGTACAATGTTTGTTATTCTTACCGAGGACAATGAGACAAAAGATAAGGTTAACGTGGTTTAATTTGTTTTATGAAATCAAAAGAAAGGGTACGTTTCTGATTGGTTTATCCTTGAATGTCGGATCAACAGGAGAGTTGTGATGGAGTAGCTGTTAGAAAATTCGGGCAACGGAAGCTAAAGGTTGTGTTATGTTTACCTCTAAGTACCAAATATATTACGCTATGGTGGGGTAAAATTTCCACTACTGTCCGGAAGAAGCCCTATACCAACAGGACACCACATGTGTGTAACCGCACTATAACACATATTACCCTTCTGCACCAGCGTGGTGCTCTGGTGCACTGTACCGACCCGACTACGGACAACAAACAAGACGGTGCCGGATATGTTGCCAAAGAAAGGCAACTACTCTATTGATCTTTTCATGGAAACTCGTTGATCCCGATTGCCGCAAAGCTATACAATATATAGTACAGTACCAATCCCAATAAGCATTAACTTGGTCGTTTTGGTGGCCAAAATGTCAAAAATCGCCAAATAAATGCAATGTATTCCTATGGGCTCTTTGGTCGTTTTGGAGAAGCGATTTAACTCGACTCAGCTCAATCCAGACAGTCCGTCTCCTTGGCCATCCATTTGGTTGCTCTGACTAAATGTCGGCTCGCTTTCATTTTATTATTGACAGATTGCTAACTTACCTGGGGGCTTTGCAGTTGTAGTAGAGACCACCCACTGAGGCATTGGTACAGCACAAGCTAATATACGTATTAGCTTGTGAGGGAGTTAGTTGGATGCGGCTTTGATAAAAAGTACTCCTTTTAATGTATATGTATATTTTAATGTATGTATAATAATCGGATTTTGTGTGTTATTATTAGATAATCACTTCTCACCTTTTCCTTTGTGTAGCTTCAGTTTAGAGTCATTATGAAATGGCAACATTCTGTCTGAAGGCGTCCTAATTATAGTTCTATAGTAGCTGGGTCTGTAGAGGTAGTTATTAAATAGCGACACTCTGTCTCGAACGAGTTCGGTATACTGATGAATTTCACATTAGGTGGCGCGGCCTATTTCTAGTAGCTGGGTCTGAATTGGAGAGCGATAGTAACTGAAAGAAAACATTACAATATTAGGCTCTGGCTCTGTGCTAACAGAGTCGGCATATTTGGGTGATATTATGATTATGTAATTATTACTTATCGAGACAGGGGGGGGGGGGGATCTGGACGCAAAACTCGCCTTGGCGAATTAATATCCCGCCTCAATGTTAAATTCTCAATTTAGGGAAAGGAGCAGATTACAGTGGCACGTTATTTTAACCAAAACAATAAATTAAACATAAATTAACAGGTTACAGTTTTAATTTTGAGAGTAATCATCTGTTATTTGCGTCAAATTTCCTTTGGAGAGGGATGAATTTTTATTGCGTCCAGTTTCCCCCCCCCTAACTGTGGGGCGAGCCACGAAGTGAGTGAGCCTTAGCGTAGTGGTACCATTAATCAACCTGTCGTTCTGTCGTTCTGTCGCGTTTTTTTTCAGTATTTTATTTTAAACGTTAATAACTCGGCCAATCCTTGATGAAATCTATCCAAACTTGGTACACATGTTGTTTGGCAAAAGTTTGAAAATTTTCCAAGTAGAATTTGCGTGGGGCCTTCGTGCAGCATCAGTGTAACTGTTATTGCAGTTATAATACATTTGTTTATCCAAATTTAAAATGCGTTAAATTATTATTACTGTAGGATAAATCAGCTGGGTTTTCTGACAAATTTTGCAATTCTGCATGTAGGCCTACCATGTGTACCGGTACTGTCAGGCTGTACTCAATCCCTGAATCGAGAATCCTGCAAAGCTATATACTGTTAGGTATATTGCTGTATTGGGGTGGGGTTAGGAATAATCCATTTGTTTTAGCATTGAACTGTTGAATCCCCTTATTTATTATAAAACCATTGGAAATATTCGCAAATGCCGCTCCATTACTGTCTGAAACGCTCCCGACAGTCCGATGTATCTGGACCCGAGCAGCTGAGTTGCTTCAAGAGGTGATTAACGGGGGAATACTACGGAATTGCTTGTTTGTCAGTACGATTCTATTTGGGTATTTACTACACTCAGACACTGGGAATACGGCGGTCAGTCAGATCGTAATGCGGGCCACTGCTAAGTTCCTCATGCCTCACTCCGGTCACCCACCTTGGAGTGCGGTGGGAAGAGTCCCACTTACTGACATACGTCGACGACTGGACGAATCGACGAGGATTGCGATCTGGGTTTAGCGGCGGCCCGGATCCTGGGATCGCCTGGGGGAAATGGTTGAACGTTGGGCAGACGTTCTCGCACTGGATTACGTTCTCTGTGACGCGAAAGTGTGAAGCGAATTCGTTGTCGAATTGGGTCGGAAGCTGCGGGAATTCTACTGTTCTACGGGAGTAAACCGCAGCGGTCCGGTGACTACGGACGGATACTACTGGGATAAGCAGGTATTTCGATCGAGTTTCTCGTATTCTCGATGCTCGAGGCGGATAGAGAGTTGGTTGTGTTGGGCGGTGTTGTTCAATTCTATCAAACATATTAAATAATTGGTAAAATAATAAAAACACACCAGATAAAGATACTGAGCTTATGGTAAAGAGATAGGCCGATCTTACAATTTCCAAATAGATTGTTCATATAATAAATATATTTTTGGTATTTGATTTCAAGATCGGGGGGGGGGGGGGGGGGGGACTGGACGCAATAAAAATTCATCCCTCTCCAGGGGAAATTAGACGCAAATAACAACAGCTGATTACTCTCAAAAATAAAACTGTAACCTGTTCTATTGTGTTTACTTTATTGTTTTGGTTAAAATAACGTGCCACTGTAACCTGCTCCTTTCCCAAAATTGAGAAATTAATATTGAGGCGAGTTATAGTTCATATGCGTACCTCTGGTATTTTCGTATTGCAAAAATAAGACTATAAGTATGAAATACCCTATGTTATTGAGATATTGTTTTGGTTAGAAAAGCCCACCACTGTAACCTGCTCCTTTCCGTTAATTAAGTAATGGAGATTAGTTTATTGTTTTGGTTAGAAAACACCACCACTGTAACCTGCTTCTTTTGCCAGAGGTACGCATATGAACGATAACCTTGAGGCGGGATATTAATTCGCCAAGATGGGATTTGCGTCCAGTCTCCCCCCCCCCCCTCCTATCTCTTGATTTCACTAGAAAATAGAATACATTGCATTTTACTGTTATAATTACTGTATTGAATAAAATAATTAATTGATTGTTTATTAAACCGTGCTAAGCACGTTGAACTGGAGCTCTAACAATTCCCCACTAGCGGCAGACAGGAACTGTAAAAGTCTCTGTAGAATTTCTAATTAAGCAATGCTCTTAGATAACTACTACTAAATTTCAGATGAATCTGATCGTCGGTTCTATAATTACAGCTATTTTTACGTTTCTGCTAATTCGCCCCCTAGCGGCAGACCGGGGAACTGTAGAAGTCTGTCTGTGTGTAGAATTTCTAAATTTTTTATAGACTACATGAGTACCAAGTTTGGTTCCATTTCATCCATGATTGACCGACTTATTAGCGTTCAAACATTCCTGCCACAAACATAGCCAGAGGCAGCCACAAACGAATAAAAGCTGCAGGAACTCGAGCGATAATTAATTTATTAATTATTAAATACTGTTTCAATTAAATTCTTTACGAAAATCTAGTCATCTTCTTTTAAATATGGACCCTGCATTCGTGGAAAATATAATATTTGATAATTCATCAGTCAGCCTACGCTAATTTCACGGCAAGTCCTTGTCATGGCCTGTGTGTAGTAGGCCATGGTACCACCCTACTACCGGTACCGGCTGACCGCGTGACCGGTGGCAACCAGCACTTCAGCACTTGCACAGCAACAGCACTACCGGCGATATACAGGTTGAAATTTATGGAGAGTTTGCTCAACAATACAGATATAAAATAGTTATCTAAATTATATATATTACTATTGACAAGTATTGAAATATATACCGTTATTCGTGTTATCAGTATTTGCAACATCTGACATTGAAGAGGTGAAAGAAGATGAATACCGGCACTCAACAAAACCAACGCTTATCACAGGTCGGTATGGTTACCTCGAAACCGGCGCGACTGTCCACTCGAATACAACTTCAAAACACACACGCCAACAATAAACTGAAAGCGAATCGAACGTCTTCAGAAGAATCTGTCATTGGGACGAAGAAAAGGAAGCCGAAACCACGGGAATGGACCACAGCTAAGATTGAATGCTCCCATTGTCAGAGTTCCTGGACCGAAATTGAAACACCAATTGCCGATGGGCTTGATCTCTCAAACCAAAACTTCCTCTGCGGGGTTTGCGTGGCAGTAAAGATTGAACGTCTGGAAGCTGGCATCCCTAGGTATTATTATTATAAAGAGCGTCAGCCTGCGTTTAATAAATATATTTTAATAAAACAGGTCGAACGCAAAGAGGCTTATAATGAAGACGAGTACTGCATTGATTATATTCCTATAAACCACCTGGCTTTGCATATTGAACGTGCGTTTGGAAATAAGTTCGTGCTACCCTTCCGTGGGTGGTAGATGTCGCGGTTATGTATTGGTGGGTGGGGGAGGGGGGGGGGGGGTGCAGATTAAAAGGGGTGAACACGTACTGTCCCCCTTTCTTTGATTAATTGGTGGTGTGGGTTAATCTCTCATAACCTGATTTTGTGATACAGTCGCACAATTTTAATTTGTATCTCATAACTGGGCCTCGTGCTGCGCGAAGGCCCCACGAACGTGTATTTATGAGAGCATTTAAATTATAGCGTACTAAACAGCTAAATAAAGAAAAATCTGTGTAAATTACTTTTCTCATATTTTAAAGAAATTTTACGAATTAAAGATATGAACTTGTTATTTTTATTACCAATCGAATAGAATAAAAGTAAATAATAAATTATTTATTACGCTGCAAGTGCTAGCAGTGCTAGTGCTAGCACACTGCTTATAACCTAAGTGACAGGTAAAGGTGTGTTAATTATTAGATTAGTAAAAAATAATATGAAGAAAATAATAAGTTAGGGCGCCTCACACTGCACTCTTACAGGCATGTTTACTACAGTGGCGAGCGCAGCAGTTACTACTGTACACTGGAGCCTTTCTCTCTACCTAAGTGCCAACATGGTGTGCTTTACTTACACTGAGCCTATATTCACTGGCTGTGATTGACAAGCCAACGTGCCTCAAGATATCCTTTTAAGAATACCGCAGTTTTTATTTGACAATTTTGGCCGCCAAAATGACCAAGTTAATGCGTATTGAGATTAGGGATTGGGACTGTAATTGCAGTGGCAGGGTGTTGGAGTGTAAGATGCTGACTCATACAATACATAACTAAGTTAGTGCAATTGGACTTCTTGCTATATACTATCCTATATATTACAGTACTATAATTTTATACTATTATAGGACATCAATAAGCACTGTAGAAATACTGTAGGCCTACATACTGTATTTTTGACTTATTAGGATAAGGACTTTTTTTGGGTGCAAAAGAGGCCAAATTAGCGTTACGTAATTTATTGACGTCCCCTAACGTTAAGCTATTGTCCGGATCGGAATTATCCATACAGTATGCCTATTCCATTAAATTTATTGCCAACGTCATAAGATAGAAGTTAAATATTATGTTTAGGGGCTATTTTATAGATAACGGTTTATCTGGTTAAAGTACAGTGAAAAATCGATTTAAACATAGAATCTCGCAAGCTGCTTTGCTCCTCAATAATACCGTGTCACATACTACTGTTATACTATGCTTGCTCTTCTTTGTATGAAGGCTTTTCCCAGCAGCGTAAAGGTAAATTACAAGTAGCTCAGAATAAATTTCGATCATACGTTTACCAATATGAGAGTTTCATAAATCAGTGTTCACATGAGTTACAATTCACATGAAACGGTGTGAGAAAAATTTGCACATAATTTCGGACCTTCGTCCAGGTCATTCGGACCTTAGTCATGTAATGATAAACAATGTCATGTTTGATGCCTTTGTACCAAACAAACTTTATCTTCTATAAAGTACAGTTCTTGGCCGTAGATGAAGGCCCCACACACCCAGGACGAAGGTCCGAATGGGACAAAGGTCCGAACAGGACAAAAGTCTGAAAAAAAGCGACCCAGACCGCCTCTTTCGGAACTACCTCCCATTCGGACCTTCGTGTCATTTGGACCTTCGAACCAATACCGTAATTTGTAACCATAGCCCTGCCATTATGTTGTTATGATGTTATAGTTGGTGCACCTAATGATCTTAACAATTACATCTAGGATTTTAGTTGGTTTAAAAGATATAATTAGATAATTAATTAAATGTTAGTACCGGTATAACTAATCGAGTCGGGGTAGAGCTCGTATTTGATATGGTTTAGGTAAAAGTGTAAATCCGGGAATTTGTTCATGCAAGCTGGGTAGGTCACCACTGGCAACCAGAGTAAATCTATGGAGTAGATGGCTGCTGAAAATTCTAAACTCCATTTGGGCGAGGCGTTCACCAGCGCAGATCCGAGGTCCAACTCCAAACGGAATGAATTCATCTCGCTTTCTTATAGTCGAACCGTCTTCCGATAGGAAATGTTGGGGGAAGAATTTATCGGCTTTCTCCCACACATTCGGGTCTCTTAGAACATTCCATATATTTCCAACAATAATATCACTGGGGTATATTGTGTAGTTGTTGAATTCCATATCATGAGGAACCTTGTGAGCAACTGTTGTCGGAGCGATAACTCCAAATCTAAGAACCTCTAACAAACAAGCCTCGAAATAGGGCATCTTGGAGAAGTCTTCGGTGGTTGGAAATCTGTCTCTACCGACAACTTCATCTATTGTTTTCTGACATTTCGCCTGGATATCAGGATGTGTCACCATTATGAGGCCAAACCAGTACAATGCGCTAGTGGTTGTTTCTGATCCAGCAAGAAAAAGATCTGTTATTGACTGTTCCAAGTTGAGGTCTTTATAGTAAAATGAGACATCTGGTTGCCCTAAATCGATCCATTTCTTCTCCTCTATAATGTGGCAGTCAATGTAATCTCTGGGTGATTCGTAATCAATAGATTCACGATGTTCTTTTATGATCCTTCTGAACACTTTACATATATTTTCGATATTTCTATACTGATTAATATTATCACTAAGTAATATGTTAGATAGGAACTTCGGTATATTGTATAAAAATGGGTTGATACGAAATTGTTGATTAACTAACTTTATGAGATGGTTAAACTCATTATCATCATAATCAAATCTTTCAGTAAAGACAACGCTGCTGATGACATTAGAAACAGCTTTACCAACAATCTTATATGAATCGAATGCCTCACCATCCAGTTTAGCGATCCAATCATTCATCATACCAGCCTCTTCCGCAATGCGATCTTCGAAGCTTCTCCTACCCAGGTAGAATTGCCTTAAGACTGACATGAATAATTTACGTTGATTAACCCAGACTTTTCCACTTGATGATATAATACCATGATTGTTTATTCTATCCAGACGATAAGAAAATTGGCTACCATTTTCAACAAAAGCTTGTCGCACAATATTAAATGAATTCAAGATAATTATATTATAGCCCATAAGAGGTAACCTAATGATATCAGAGTTGAGTTCTTTACACCATTTCGCCCAACCTACAGTTCTTCTTTTACGGACCTTCCAAGCATTGAGAAACCCTCCTATTATTGGTAACCCTGGGGGTGATGGCGGTCTATCAGCTGTAGAGCAGTTCAACAAGAAATATATGATGACAACAGAGGCAATGAAAATCAATATAGTAAATAAATCCATTTTATTGAAGACACATACCACATTTAAGTGATTTAACTCAATGTTTAAATAATTTAGGCCTAATAATTATTTAATTATTAAAAATTATATTATCATAAATCTGTAAATCGAATTGCATTAGGCCTACTCCTACTGATACTGAACATATCAAAGCATACTGCTGTACTGTAAGGTACCTAACACAACACTACAGCAAGACTGGTATTAATTATGGGTAGGCCTATGACTAAAGTCCGAATTTAATTTGTATACATTATTATAGGATACGGCTGTTCGGTACTGAATGAACCTGAACCATCGATATTGATTGTATTTAGATTAATCGTGTGTGATATTACCAATGCTACACTATACCAGTGCAGTATACAGACTATGCTATGCATTTAGCATTCATAACCTTTAGTATGATATGAACTTTGTTATGCACAATAATAATTCTTGTCCGTTGGAATCTCTCATATCTGCTGATTTTGAGTCAACCACAATTATGAACAAGAATGGCGCAAGTGTGTCACCCTGGAGGACTCCCCAAACATTTCGAATGGTTCTGTGTCACCATCAACAGTAGAACATCATCAGCTACACTCACTACTAGAGGATATCTACAGTTCTATAAAGTAACTTGTAAATGGACCAGTAGACTGCAAATAATCTTGTAATTTGGCAGTCTCATGGAGTGAATAAGCATGGTGGACAGCCCATGACTTTCTTGAGACGCATCTCAAAGGACACTGGCCTTGAATATGCGGATGATCTAGCAAATGTCATGGGTGATAGGGAGTTGTGGCGGCGCAATTTTGTGGACAAGCCGGCACAGCATTCTTAAAATGCACCTGCAATGCAGCGTGCCGATCCTAGTAGTAGTAGTGTAAATGGATCCCCCCCCCCCCAGATTTTCGTCAAAGGTTAAAATAAGCTTTACACCTTTCCAGCTATTTAAATATACTGTTAGGTGTTGAGTAGGCAAACTATTCATTTAATACTTAATACCGTAGACCTGACCTACTTCAAAACTCACTCCATTAATTATTTCAAGGCCAATTATCCTATCATATTGTGACAAACGGGCATTTTAGGGGTTTTATCAGAACGAATCATTGAGTTTTTCTTCCTACTCAGGGGGGTTTAACAGATCAAGCGATATTCAGACGGGATCTTATTTTGCGTTTTTCTCCGTTAATAACGCTGTTTTAACTTCTGGGGTTTTGTCAGAAGGTGGATATCAATCTAAGGTACCAGAATCACCAAAAACCATTTACCAGATTACCCACGATGTACAGTACATATTAGGGGTTTTGATTGGCTATGATGTCATACACGGGGCCGATAGGGTAAATGTTGGGTTAGAAGCGTGCCATATTACACTATACAGTAAGTATATGTATTGTATATATACTGTATTAGTAAATTAGGTTTCTCAAGTATATAAAAAGGGAGTTTATTACAGTATTCAATGAGTTATTTTATAAATACCGGTTGTGGTTATTGGCAGAAGTATTATTACGTTGCTACGTTATTATTTCACCTCTACTGTAGTTATGCTACCAATACAGTGGGTTCTTACACATACAGCAGTGCATAGTCAGTGTGTAATCGATGACACCTGAGGTTGAGATTGGCTCACGTTATACTT
This sequence comes from Nemertoderma westbladi, assembly GCA_032718475.1. NCBI lineage: Eukaryota > Metazoa > Xenacoelomorpha > Nemertodermatida > Nemertodermatidae > Nemertoderma > Nemertoderma westbladi. The sequence goes on from JAUCBJ010004766.1 coordinate 52,172, forward strand.
CTCACAACCACCTTATCGGAAATCAAAACTCTAACTCCAAGTATTCTGAAGCTCACAGACATTAAGAATGAAAAATGATTTAAAGTTAAAATTGTCCATAATATATTCCCTTCATAATACATTAGCTTCATATTTGAACATTCCGAATTGAAGCTTTATACTGTAAAACTACGACTGAAGTTTCTCAGCTTCCTGTTCCTGAGCCTGTAATCTTTGCCGCCTATTCCTTCGAGCTGCAAGTTTGGCTTGTAAATCTGCCCCATGGCGTTCGCGATTTAATTTCTGGATAAAATTAAAACAAAATTAGTTAAATAACTTTTATACAATAATGACAATTATTGAAAACGTTCTGTACGTGAACTACTTACAGTTCACCGTTTTATACAGTATACTGCAACACAATTGTTTCATTTCCATACAAAATCAATGATTTAACGAACCTGACTCTCCTCAAATTCCGCCATCTCGGCTTCGTGTTCGGCTTTCAACCTCTCGATATCTCCAAAGAGGTCCTCCTGTGTGGGCGGTGGCGCCAGCTCGCCCTTGGGTATTAATTTGGGTTTCTCTTTCAACTCGGCCCCGCCTAACGCCTCTAACTCAGCATCGATTTTCAATGAAGGGTCTGTAACCGGTGTGATTGAGAAGGACTGGATCTCTGAAGCAACAGGAACCTTTTCTAATGAAGCTTCTTCTGACTGGTCCTAAATATATTTAATTGGAATAAAATGTTTCATTCGCGGGATGTATACTGTACTACTGTAGGCCTACTGTACATATTCAGTTCACCACATGTAGGCTTACTACAGTAAACGGACTTACAACGTCAGACACTCTATAATACAATTATAATTAGACGAACCATCTTACACTAACTACTGGATGATAACAGAAAAAAACTCCTTAGTTAAGTATATTAGACAATGCGATATAAATAAATATTATTATTATTATTACCTGCAATTTGTTTAAATCATCTTCGCCGATATCGATCCCCAATTCCTCTTTAATCTTTATCACCATTAGATGCGTTCTTTCTCGTCTCAGGGCGCGGTTGGATTGCCTCTTTTCGTCTCTCAAATTTGATAAATCCCTATAAACAGGCGACATTATTAATTCATTAATTTGATTGCTTTTATGTTTAATGATAATAAATAATGAGTGACGATGCTATGGGGTCTATGCTGGAAGATCTCCAACACGGGACAGCCGAGAGCCACCAAACCAGATTCTACCCCGTGTTGCGAAATAATAAACTATACAGTACTGTAAAGTAAAAAAGTATGTAGAAATAAACAGACATAATTTACAGCAAAAAAACAAGGATGCTAAATATATACTGTAGGCCTACAGTAACTGTAGGGCCTAATGGCCTATTATAATATAAAGGAAGGCGAAAAGTAAACAGGCTTGTAAAGCAGGCAGGGAGGCAGACTGGTATAAATATACAATATATTTAGCAGTAAGAATCCTATTACTGTGTCTTCTAATATAAACCATGTAAATTAAGAAATTTAAAATTAATTCTTAATGGTTTTTCAACCTGTATATAATTCACACTACAGTACATGAAATTTTAATTTCCAAGTTATGTACAGGAGGTTTACAGTACAGAGGCCCCTACTACTGTATTAAAGTCTGAACCTGTATAATTACAGTAGTACAGCAATGGCCACACCACACCAAACACTAACTTGTCAATGGTTCCAGTGATAACAGATTCCATCCATTGATGCAACGCGGCACCTCGCTTATAAACACTGTCGTAGCACAACATGGCGTGATCATATCGCTTCTGGGTGAGCATGTCTGTGAATATATTGGCGACGGCGAGGTTCATTGTCTGTATCTCCTCCGGTTTACAGTAAGGGAACTCTATAGTGGACAGTGTTCCCTGGGAACTCGTCAGATTCTGAGATGCTGCTACGATATTATCTCGCGCTTCGGCGGTCACTTGGTATCTGAGGTAATACAAAATCAGTTAGATGGGAATGATGAAGGTTAAGATGAGTCAATTACAATAAACTTAGAGAAAAAAATATGTAATACCGGGTTAACTGGCATTTATTTCAGGTTATACAGTGTAGGCCTACTTCAATAGCATCAGCGATCGGTTAGGAATATATAGTACTAACTGTAAGTACAGACATTTAACACTATTTAAACCGAATTGAACTGAATTGGAACAAAAATCTGTGGAACTGGACAATTATTGGACATGGACAGTATTTGGTCGCAAACGAAAATAAATCGAAATATTTCACCAATAGAGATTTAAATTACTCGATAACCTTTGTAGATAAGCCTGTCTAGGCTACTGGTTGTGAATTAAAGCCCCTTGACGTGGAATGTGCCACCATTTACTGTATTGGGGACCTATAGTACTGTTATATTGGTCCATGGGGTCGCTGGTAGGACTTACAGTAGGCAGACATACCTTAGGTGGTAAAAAGCATAATTGTAATACGGTGGCTCAAAGCGGCCAATTTGATTTGTATAATTTTCAAAAAAATTAATATCAAACAAAAGTAAATCATTTAAAAAAGCATCAAACAAAAGTCATTTAAGATTCATATAAAAAAAGTCATTTGAAAAAATTCATTTGAAAAAAGTCATATTTTAAAAAATTTATCAAACAAAAGTCTTACATTCAGACATTAATTTATGATATGGCTTTTGTTGGATATGAATTTTTAAAAAGTTTAGCAATGAAATTGGCCGCAATGAGCCAGACTGTACCCTACGGTTGAGTTTATTTATAACTCACCTTAGACCGCGGTTTTGCACTGGAACCTTCACCAAGTCACACCATCTACCTATCGCGTACTGTAACTGGTCTACAGCGTGTTTTACAAGAACACTAGCAGACGTCCACTTGTAATGAGCTGTTTCAATCTAAAACCACAATAGTCAAAAATTACGTACTGTAGTCTGTAATGCTGCATGGCTCTTCCCATCATCGGGACATAGTTATGGGTCAAACTATAGGTTCATGGTGCGATTCATTAGTATAATAATCGTACTGTACCATGTACAGTACCAGGTACCATGTCAGATACCATGTTGAGTAGCCCTACCGTGGAATTTAATATATTATGCAGTATACTAAAGTAGTAAAAGTTACTATAAGCAATATTACGTAAGATAATTAAGTGAACATACCTTATGTAATCGAATATTTAAATTATCAACAAGTAATTCTAATCTCTGTTCTTCTTCACTGCCATAATCCCCGTCAAATATTTCACCAAGAATTTCGTCTTGTCTATCCAACGATTTCTAAAGCAACCAAATCGGAACATTTCAAAAATATTGTTAAATAATTAATAATGGTAAATAACGTTCACATGGCAGTTAGATACTGTATATGTCAGATTAAAGCCACAGTAGCTGATTAAAGCTAGTATGGCCTACCCATACCCTACCCCAGGTACTGACTACTGTAAGCCTACTACTGTACAGTATTCGTATGTTGTTGGTTGATTTACCACTAATATTTTACAACTGTAATAATAATTAAAGCACCAGTATTAAAAAACCTTATAATACCCACTGGTCTTCAGGTACATAAAACTGTTACTAACTAGTTTCATCTAACTAAAAGTATCATTCATTAGAGTATATGCCTAGGCATAATATTTTACGAATGGTATTTACTGTAGTTTAGTCAAACGTACCTCCAATGTATGTTTCTCAGCATCCAATGAGCTCAGTTCGATTTCCAATGAAGTTATTTGTTCCGTAATACCATCTAACTCCTTCTTGCACACCTACAAATTGATTAGCATTTGTTAGCGCGGTTCGAGTGTGTTTTTATTTTATACACATGTTCGGCCTGCATTACGGCGGGATGCCGGCGAGAAACATTCAAAGTTCAGCAAAGATCTCAACCCCGTTATCCTTGTGCTACGTTTGGATTACAAAACATATTACAATGCATGAAATGTTTGGACGCGCAAACGAACTGCGTATGATTTCTAATCACCAATGCTACCTTACCTTCTACACATTGTGAACTGCTAAGCTAACATTACCTCTTGTTTATTTAGGGCGTCCATATACTCTTGTTGTTCTTTAGCCATCACCTCATCCAGATTTCCTTGCTTGAGAAACATGTCTTGGACCGTAGTATTACTCTCTATGTCAACCACGTCCTGGTATTCTTTGGCTGTTTCATCGCACAACTGCTTATATCTGTGTAAACACAATATAATAATGGAAAAAAGTAAATTAAATCAAAATTATATAGATGTGTTATATTTTATAGAAGGATTCCTCAACTATTTACTTATTGTTATACTGTACTGTATTTTCATATTAGAGTAAGGGATCCCATATTTATTATCCAATCAATATTTCTTAATAGGCCTATTATTAATTTAGATGCATATTGACTTTGTACCGTAAAGTAGGCCCAATTACCATCTACACATACATTACCTCGTTTCAGTAGACTTCTGAAACAAATACAACTCCCTCAGCTTGTCTTGCTTTACTGTAAGAGTAGATCTCGTTTGGCCCAAACTGTGTATAGTTTTTTCGAGTTCCATGTATTCTTCTAGAATATTCTGATGATGTTTTCTCTGACTGTTGTCGGGTGTTCCATCTACGAAACCAACATTAAAAACAATATTCTAAGACAATATGCACAATCTTGTCACAAATGCAAATAAACTGTGGACCTACAGTACCATTGCATAGGCCTACTATTATTTGTGAGATTGAAGTTGAATGGAGCCATAATGAAATTTCTCAATTTTACCCACCTTATTAGTAAATGGTAATCATCGATTGGCTTATACATATAAAATATATATACAGGGATGGAAGGATACGATTTCGTTTCTACAAAATGAAAAAAAATTATTCTAAGATTATGAGTTTCTGTATACATCTAACCTGTTTCTCCTACTGGATTCTGCATAATAAAAAGATCAGATATTTTCTGTTTTATATCAACATCAGATTGAGTTGGTCTCGGTTGCTTTGGTTGCAGGGGAGGAGCTGTAGGTACTACTGCTTCTACACGTGGGTTAGGGGCTACCTGCAATCCAAAATACTATACATTAAGCTGTTCGTAATGTGTGCTTTAGGTCTCTATACACTCCATATTGTGTAGGCCTACATGACTAACAATGAACAGCATACTACGATTCGAATATCACTGAATACGTTAGGCCTCTTGTATGTTCTAGTCAACCCTTTCGTATACATTAAACATACAATTATTATTTGTGAATAATCAATAATAGTAGGCCTATAATGGAAGAGCTCCTACACACAAAAAACTGTCCTTGTCAAATTTGCAAGAAATTTATTGTCAAAGTATTGACTATAATATTCTTGTCAATATGACATATATTTCTAGACACATTGACAAGAAAAATTATCATTATAAAAATGACAAGATTGGTTTGTCAATATAGCAAGAATCATGACAAGATATATTGTCAATATAATGTAGAAGTGTTTGATTTGTCAATTTAGCAAGAAATCTTGGCCACATACATATGCCACATATCAATATATTTATTATAATGTACAACAATGTATATACTGTTAGTAGTTAATATATTAAGCCTCACCCAGATATATTGTTATGTCCTCAGTGTCAGCATGTCTGGAAAGGTTATAATAGATTTAAGAACCTGCCAACATCATGATCATTGATATTGATCATGATCCGCAGTGCATGATCGTCAGATACTTCACAAGAAGTATCCCAAATTATCTTCCACACATACAGTATTATGAAGCTATTGTTCCATTTAATAATGATGACTGAATGTTTCAACGACCAAGGAATGGAAATTCAGCAGATTATTATTATAGAGAGATTTTTGATTTTCTATCCAAAACATTAAAAGGTTTACTTACTGTAGTGGCACAGTTTTTTGAACGCCATTAGAACATAGTTTGGATGGGTTCCTGGTTTCGGAGGAAGTTCCATAACCATCAATCATATCTGTGCATTAGGTTAATTTTCTATGCATGGATTTATATGTATTACTGCTGTATTGGTTCAGAGCTGTGCTGTACATTATTTGGCAGGGATTCTATAGATTCAAATTATTTTAGTATTCAATTGTTGTTAAATAGTATTATTGTCCAATAAGAAATCTTCACAAAAAAAATACCGCCAAAACAACCATAGGCCTATGCTGATCCTATCCAATCAACTGTATTAGTAACATGTATTAGACTACCGTAGGCGTAGGCAGTACTGCAGTAGGACAGGAGGAGGACACTCAGCTCAGACTGCATTGCTGACATTCAGACATTGGACATTCCGGCGTTATACAGTTATAGGCTGGCTGATAGGCCTATTTATAACGCCCCTAGGGCGCGAGGCAGCACACCACTACATCAGTACGTACATACCCGTACAATAGGTAAGCCTACTGCTGTACTGCAATAGCTGATTAGGCAGTTAGGCCCTAATCAGCTAATACTGTAATACTGTCAGACTGTAGGCCTACTGAATTTTTCATTCAACTTCTGAACTTAGGCCCTACAGCCCTATTTCTGTATTTTATAACAAAATGATTCTCTCCTGCTCCTCTGTCCTCACTGCCTCAGCTCAAGTCAGTCTTAAAACAGTTAGGCCTAACAGTTAAGTACCAGGCTGCCTGGCTGCCAGGTAGTCTACTGGTCTAACATGAATGAATACCTGACTGCCTGAATACCCACTAAGCCGATGACAGTGTTCACTGCTGGTGCTGATACTGTGATGTGATATGGTCATGGGCCTATAAACTTCAGAACATCAGAACTTATACCGTAAAATGGGGCTACTTTGCCCAGTGGGGTAACTTTGCCCGATCTTTTCTTGGTCAATATAAACAGTATTTGCCACCAATTAATTAATTAATTAATTATTAATTTTTGTACTATTGTGTAGAACAATAATTGGAGATTATAAGAGTATACCGTTACAGTGATAATTATATACAATAATTTATTTATCATCGTGTTTATGTTGCTCATCAAAAATGACAAAATTTTAACCTCCCAAACTTCAACTTGCAAAAATTATTTGTCAACCCCCCACACCATCAAATCAGTTTTATATCAAATTCACAGTTATTCAGCAATAATAAAATCAAAGCTTCAGTCCTCAACGATTAACCAACTTGATGTAAAATTTACTTTTATGCAACGAAACCCAAATTTTATAAAAGGCGGACAACTTTGCCCACCTTAACATTTAATACAATATAATACGTTACAAATTGGATGTACCAGCTGGTAAATCAGTGTCTGCCGAAGACATATACATTCAAAGGAAAGATAAGGAGAATCAAAATCGGGGTCGAGGGCGCAGTCGTGGTCGTGGTCGGGGTACTCGAGGACGTGGAAATACTCACAGTCAAAGGTTGCAGGGGGTGATTGGGAGAGGGGCAGGAAGGAATTTATTCCCACAACAGTCTGATGATGAAATTGTGTTGAGTTCTGACTCATCTGTTAGCAGTGAATGCTGGCCTGATATCTCAGATAGCCATGATGATAGTAATACGTCTGCTGCCACTGATAGCAGTGAGGGGACAATTGCAGTTATTTGTGCTTTTGATGAAATATTACCAGATTACCGGCTAGCCCAATGAGTGGTCACAGCAGTCCTATAGAATTGTTCGCTGATTGGAATTTCGATATCGAACTCCTGGATCGTGAACTTGAACTCTAGCAGGTTATCATTTTGATTTCAAACTCCTGCAATGTAAACTTTAACTCTTTTCGAACTCTTGGATCGTGAACTGGAACTCTAGCTTATTGTTTTGATTTTGATCTCCCGCAAAGTGAACTTGAACCTGTTTTCGAACTCTTTGATCGTGAACTTGAACTCTATATACCGGTATAGCTTATGCCTATTGTTTTGATTTTGAACTGCTTGTGCATGGAACGTGAACTCTAGCATACTGTTTTCTAAATAACTGAGCTTCAACTTTGTTTATATAGGCCTACTGTAGTTTGTTTATATGAAATATTTCTTATATGAATATGAAATTATATTCTTAATAGTGTTTGTGCATTCTGGCATTAGTCTGTTGTTAGTGTAAGTTCTTTGTTATATATGTTCATATATACAGTAATGCCTCCCATTTCACTATGCGATGGTGAATTGGGTTAGGTTTTTTTTTTAAATCTTGCCAGTGGGCAAAGTTGTCCTGATTTATGTCAATTTTGCCTAAACTAGTGAACATTCTACAAATTGTAAGACAAAGTTTAGGGAAAATATGGCGAAAATGGTGTAATTTGCTATGAAAAAACTGTAATGGGCAAAGTTGTCCACAAGTGGGGCAACTTTGCCCAATGCAGGAATTTTTAAAAAACTATATGCAAACACAAAAAAAAGCTACATAGTAAAGTTTTATCACATAAAATAATTACTGGAGTACCCTATGGATACATTCATATTGACTTTATTCAAAGTATAGACATATTTAACAACCGTCGACGCCATCAACTTTGGGCCAAGTGGGCAAAGTAGCCCCATTTTACGGTATTTCTGATTTTGGTAAGTTCACAAACACTGAAACAGACAAATTTTATAGTTTTACCGGTCCGTAGTAGAGTAGTACCAGTATTTATTTATTAGTTTAGTACCGGTACCGGTAGTATTTATTTATTTTACAGTATTAGTTTAGTTAGTATTTTTTTTATTAGTTTAGTACCGGTAGTATTTATTTATTAGTTTAGTAGTAGGCCTATTTATTTATTAGTGTAGTATGCCTAGTATTTATTGACTTTTTGCAGTTTAGGGGGCTTAGGCCCAGGCATGATGTTGACCGTATTACAGTACCGGTATTACTGTCAATATTATTTTGTATTTATATACAACAACTACAAGAAGTGTACAATTTGTTACAGGTCAGTGGAGGACATACAGACATACCACAGGTACATTTCCATTGCTGCACTATCCAGCTATCCATGTATCAATGCCGCTGTGTACATCGGGCTAGAATGAGATGATCATATCTACGGTTCCCACCTTGCTCGAGATTTACTACCATGGCTAACGTTTCTGTCACATCCTGACATCAGCACATGGCTACCAGTAATGGAGTTACCTACCAGAAACTGCGGCCAACTGCAAATATTCTCTTCAGGATTATTCTTCTGACGGCTTGGTCTGTTGGTGGCTGGCAATCCAAAACCCGCAGACCTGACAACTTTAGGAGCAAATTGGAGGCTGAAATCAGAGGTACCGGTACTCTAGTTGATTCGGATCCCGCAAATACATTTAACTTTACTACAAGTTCAGAAGTTCTTTTGGATTGGGTTGACTGTGGTCTAACCGGCTAACACCCTGACTGTTCCGCAGCGGCTCTGTTTGTTTATAGATCTTGCATGCCGGCCTTCCCATGATTGACATCGCGTGTCGCAGTTCTACATAAAGCTTATTGGATTAATGAAACCACATACTCTTTATAATTCTAGAGTATGTTAGGATATAGGCCTACAATACTACCGGTATTGGAACTGATGGACTTCTAAATAATGCCTCTCAGTGTACCCTCTAACTCACAAATGATTTCCAGTGTTTAATCAGTAATTCAGTAATTTATTTCTAGTAATTTAATTTTAAAGTAAATTATTATTTATAATTCTAACAGTATTATGGCAAGAAATCATGGTCTTACGAATGGCAGAGACACACTCAAAATGTAACCTAACATTTCACTATTTTATTGTTAATTTGAGTTCCTGACAGCGTATTTTTCAAAATGTTCACTGGGAAAAGTTTTATACTTGTTGTAGTTACGAAAATTGCCTACTGCTGTGTATCGTTAATTTAATTTTCTACTTGATTTCTGTATTAATTTATTAAGATTTAAATATCATGGCGGCAGGTGGGCCAGGCCATCATCGGTCACTGTGGTTCGGTTGGCAGAAACAGACCATTACTGGTAGCATGTGCGAATGTTGGTAGTATTAAATTTGTAATTTATCAAAGTTTGAATTTCAAATTGTACAGAAAATTTGCATTTTTCAATATTCGCTATTTCCTATTTAGAAATATGGCTTAAAACATTTTAGAAATTGTGATTTTATTTATAGATTTAATTCACATTTTATATCATT